>JAVJIF010034685.1:0-42500 GCA_038442645.1 Agave tequilana
TAGGTCTCCAAAACATGATGGTCCTCCCACTAAACATCCTTGATAGCGATGCATCAATTTGGTATAACCATCTTGCTCATGCATCCACCATCAAGGCACCATCCCTCTCACGTTTTTGTGAGAGCCCACACCCACATCAAACACAAGAGGTGAGGATTTTGACATCCATTTCTTTTTTGGGTCCATGGGGGTTAGAAACAAATGGAACCCAAACATTATTATTTGCAAATTTTAAAGTATTTATCTTATCAAAACAAAATTTTGCAAGATGACCTTTGCGGTCACAATGTGTACATTTGTACACTCTAGCATACATATGTGTGGTGTGAGTGTGAGCATGATACACATATGATGTATGCCGTATAGGATGTGCATGAATGTGGGAAACTTGTTTCTTGCGAAACATAAATTCTAATTTATTGTGTTTAAATGCACATTGGCTCAAAGTAGAGCCCAAACAATCGATGTTCTTCTTCATAATAGAAATATTATTATTAATTTTGGAAGAAGAGGAATGAGACACAAAATCCTTTTTCTTGTTAGAAATAGAATATTTTCTTTTTCTTTCAAAACATTTTTCTTTTTCAAAGAGTTTTTTTTTTCTTTTAAGGCGATCTCCTTTTCTTATTCAATTAAAATAACTTGATTTTTCAAAACTTCATTTCTTTTGAAATAATTCCAAATTTATTTATAAAAGAATCTTTTTATTTAAAACCAAATCATTTTCATTTTTCAAATTTTCATTTTTCATTTTTAACAATTCATACTTTTTAAGAAGTTGTTGACAAAATAAAGCAAGCTCATCATATGGCATGTTAACATCTTCATCAAGCTCGGTTTAGAATTTACCTCAAGGGGCCATCCCCTTAGACTATGTAGCACATGTTAAAAGTATCACTTCCATCATCTGAGTCACTTTCTTTTTCATTTGGCGCTTGTTCCCCAAGAGAGCAAATAGTGTTTCATACTACAAAAGCTGACTCAATGTTAGAAACTCTAGATAAATTATCATCATTTAGGGTTAGCTTAAGAGCATGAATGGCTTTTACATTAGCCTCTACGGTTGCCATTTAAAAAGTAAGAATCTTTAGTGGTGGCAAAATAAACATGAATACCTACGGCTTTTAGGTACATGGATATCTTAATTTTCCAAGTTTGGATGTTAAGAATGTCAAACATGGGAGGTGTCATGAAATCCATATGTGTATGTAAATAAATATTGTGAGTAGCTAAAATGAGGATCTTTAACTTAAGGTTGTTAGACCCTATTCAAGAGCACCAATCTCCGATACCAATTTGAGTCACCTACAGGAGGGTGAATAGGTGACAAGCTAATCTAACGAAACACTAATGCAGAATTAAAACTAACTATGCAAACCAAGAACTATAATGCGAACACACAACATATAATCAAAGAGTGTAGCCAAATTTCTGGTGAAGGCTCTGGACTATCTCCTCAAGATTCCTCTAAATTTAGTGTTGAGGTGCCACTATCGCTCTCTTGGTTGAATACAACTGTGAGCAAACAAACAACCCAAGCATATATATCAATTTAGCATAAAGGAATATCAAGCATGTAAAAGGTACAAACTATAATAGCATGCAAGATATAAATACAAGTGAGAGAGATAATCAATCACAAACACGGGAAAATTGTTTTGAGGTTTGAGCACACTTGCTCTACGTCCCCGCCTTTAATACTATGAAAGATTTTTACTAAAACGATCCCACAAGATCATTTGGTGCCGCAACACCTACAATGAGCTCCCTCAAGAACTCTTGGACCCGCAAGTCCCTCACTTATTTCCGCAAGAACAACATACACAAGCAGACTAGCTTGCCGAGGCTGCTCCTTGTACAACTCCTCCAACCAAAGGTTGGAACACTTGGTGATCACTTCACTTGATCACCACAAAACACTCCTCACTAAGGCCACAATCTCTACAATTCCTCACAATACAAGGATGAAAACTTGTGATCACTTCTCTTGATCATAAAAATAACTCTCACAATAAATATACCTAGAGGATTGATATAGCAATGGATAGCTCAAGTTTGTGTGAGAAAACAAGATAGATTTGTGGAGGAAACTCAAGAAATCCTATTTAAAACACAAGAGAAAACTCTTGGTAAACTCTCTTTCGATATGAAATTGAAGCTCTAAAAAAATTGTATAGAAACTCTAGAAAAAAGCTCTAGAAAACAACCTAAAAATCTTACCCAAAAATCTGGACAAAGTCCCTTTTATATAGGCATCAGAAAACTAGCCTTATGGGCCAGATTGGCATGTCGGTCGACTGGCCAACGGTCATTTTTATAACCGTTGGGGTTGTCGGTCGACTGCCTGATCGATCACACCAGGTCTTGACCTGTCAGTTGACCGAGGCAAGAACCAGAGAGCATTGCTCTCTGGCCGGTCGACTGCTCGATCGATCGGGGCCAGATTCAGAGAGTAAACTCTCTGGATCGGTCAACCGCCCGGTCGACCGGCTCTCAAGCCAGGGCTTGCGCGCATTCCTATATACATCGGTTGATCGCACAATCGACTGACTTCTGGCTCGGTCGACCGCTAGAAGCCCAGGTCTGGGATATTAAAGGGATTAAAACTTGGTCTTTTAATATCGTATAAAATCCCATAAAATCACATAAAATCCACAAAATAAGTTCATTAAAATACTTTAAAGTACAAATATATGTAATTAAAAATCAACACATATTACAAACTTATTGAACTATTTTTGTGAAAAAGAATTTTATCTTAAAACCAAAAATAATATTTTTCAAAAACCAAATTTCTAATGAAAAAATACGAATTTTTCAAAACTTGTTCAAATACAAAAACAAGAACAAGATATTTTAAACACTTTTGAAGCTTAGTGTGTATGGATATGATCCAATACATATTTAAGATGAAATATCTATGTTTTTGACAATAAACTCTAAAATAAGTTTTGATTTAAACAAAACTTAAATACATGATAAAAAAACATCAAATAAGTTTTTCTAAATACATGAACCATCAATGTGTATGAATGAAATCCAAAACACATATAAACCATGTAAACTTATTTTAATGAACTCTATTCATGAAACATAAAGATATCTTCTTTGAAGCTCAAAACCAAAACGTTATTTTCTAAAATCAAAATTATTCTTATGAAAATACATATAAATTTTGTGTATGTGTATATGAGCTTGAGCAATCCACAACTAATCTATCCTTTATATTTTATCTAAAATCAAAATCTTAACCCTTATAAACTCAACTTAAGTCTTTTAAATCTTCTTCTCCATCTTGACTTAGTCCAAACCTTGATCCAAAGAGCTTCAAAAGCTAGACTCCTCTTGAGTACTTGATGCGATCTTGATGTGCGAGCTCTTGAATCAACACAGGCTAGCTTCAAAACTTGACTTCGAATATTTTGTTGAAGCTAAACACCGACTAAGATCTTGATCAAATATCTGAAACTATATAAATACAAGATCATTAGTACTATAACTACATGAGTTAATTATCATCAAAATTAGAGTGATGGTCTTTTGGGCCAACACCGGCGAGGTTAAAGCGCTACCTAACAGCGCTAGAACAACTTCGCCCGATGAAGCTAGTGTGTATGGCGAAGCTAATCTAGCTTCACCAAAATCAAGGCAAGGAGCCTTCACAAAGTGGAAATCCGCTACAAAGGCTCAGTCAAATGCTCCTTAGCCCAAGGGGGTTATTCTCCAGTCTCTCAGAGTTTTAGTTTTGGACCGCTAGGCCTAGATAACTCAGACTTGAGGGACTATTTAAGTAATAAGCGAAAGCTCCGTTCTGAAGAACCAATTCATATTTTCCCATCCTAGTATGGACATGCAGGATATCAACTTGTAGCAGTACATTCTGTCCTTGGTTGTTTAAGGTCAACCCCCATAACACTTCTTTAACAACCAGTCTTTGATCGATTATCTATTAAAGCTCAGACTTTCAGGAGACCCAAGTCTTTGAAGAAGAAGAATCTGAAGGTGCCAGACCTTTTGGCAGCCTCTGTCATCATGATAGGTAGAGGAAACAACCAGTGACTGTCTAGGCGTAAGAGACAGGGGGTTAATCCTCCCTTTTTTAGCTCACCAAATTCTGATTATAGCTCCAGATTCTAACGATAGCCCGGGCTTAGGACAAATTCTGGTTGGGCAAGAGGGTGCCTTTCGTGGTCTCGCTCTAGGGTAGCAATATCCTTTCAGCTCTCTCCGTCAAGAGGTGCTACATCACCTGAACCATTGAGACACTTGTTCCAATGGTCAGATGATGTAAAGTAAAGTATAGGCTATACTTCTACTAGCATTATCAGCTCTATCCAAATAGGGTTTGTATCAGTCAACATGACCAATAATAATGATGATGATCTCCGTCACCGCATGGAGGCCTAGGAGCAAACTTTCAGGACTCAGCAAGAAGCCTCAAATAACATCTAGCGTATGTTGGTACAACTCCTGACCAATTTGAACAATGAGGAGACTCCGGCAACCATGATCGAGAGAAAGAAAACCTCAATAAAGATACTTCTGAGGTGAACATTCAAAGAAAACATCCTCAATTGATGCTGAAGTCATAAAAGGCATATAGGCACAAATAACATCTCTCGCTCAGCGAGATAAGATAAAGAAGGTAGGGATGACTTATCCTTACCTGGTGGAATGGGATTCAGTTTCATATCCACCAAAGTTTAAGCCGCCGATGTTGCACTCATACGACGGTATGAGCTCGCCGAACTAGTACATCTCTTACTTCCGATATCAAACCGATAATATAATAGATAACGATGCTATTATGATAAGATTATTCATTGGCACTCTCAAGGGGCAGCTTTTGCTTGGTTCAGGAGCCTTCCTAACGGCTCCATTAATTCCTTAGTTAACTTAGAGACTTGGTTTCTCTCCCAATTCTATGAGAATGATACCAGATTATCATGGACAAACTCCTCTCGATGATCCAGAAAGGAGGAGAATTTGTCAGGGATTAATAGAGAGGTTTCAAAAGCTTTCTTTTTGTGCCATGTAGGTAGGCTTTTGCATATGTTGCTTCAAACATATAGGCATAACTTCCTCGATAAAGTGAAAATTCGCATGGGAGCTGTCAAGGCTCATACATGAAAAGAGCTTTTGAACAAGCTGAAATAGCTGAGAAATCACTAAGAAGTTTGAGCCCTATTTTTCAAGAGCAGATAGGGGAACCAACAACAAAGGATGCGACACAGCTCAAACTTCCCAAGCCAAAGGGAAAGAAACACTAGCTGTGGAACTGTTCGTCGAAGCTCCGCTCAAATAAAAAAGAGTAACTCCAGTAACTCCAGTAAGGATGAGCAGGTGATGACAATCTTCCACTTGCTCAATAAAGGTAACAAGCTGAAGTTAACTGAGGTCAGGCACCCAGATGAAGTTTGATGTACAAATGACCCCAACTACTGTCGTTTCCATAGGATGATCCACCATCCTACCGTCAGGTGCCTTGTCCTCAAGGATAAGATCCAAGTGCTGGTAGAAGCAGGTACTCTGACTCTAATCGAAGCAGAAGAAGGTTACCACCAACATATTGACCCTCAATTTTGGGAACTTCCCCAAGGTGGTGGTTAAAGACAGACTAACTCCCATCTTGAAAGGAAAGATGAAAGTGACTAACTCAATTACTGAAGAGCAGAAGGCCAAGGGTCTCATTCAATTAGCAACTAAATTCGGAGATATCATGTGAGTGGACTCGGATATTGTTAAGGACAAGTAATGAGATTCGACCCAGCCTGAGTTGAAGGGAAAATCTTGTAATGTCATATCCCTTTCTCAGGAAGATGACATTGCAATGGTAGCTTGTCTCAGTAGCTTTAAAGAAGAGAAGTATGCCTTAGCAGCACATCCCGCTATCTCATAGCCATAAGCACTCAGTCTGGCAAACAGTACTTAAGATAGTACGACCAGACACCTGACGAAACATAGCAACCAACGACATTGGGAAACACTGCACCAGTCCAGAATTTAACACCTACAGTGCCCTTGGACAAGGAGAAGTAAGAGGAAGTGCGGTTTGACAAAGCCTTGAAGAACAATCCCTCTCAAGGACTCAACACTCCTTTTCGCTTTGACATATTGGCACAGCTTGTCAATATTCTAGCTTGTATCACTCTGCACGAGTTACTTCACCTCTCAAAGAAAATGAAAGAGGCACTTAGGGATGCACTCGCAGACTCAATGTCTTTTCTGACACAAGTGCCCTCTATCCTTATTGACGACAGTGGGACCCCATGCCCCCAATGTCATTTGGTATTACAGCAGGTGCCAAACATCACAGTAACTCCTGAGGACATGCTCCTAAAAAATAATCGGCATAATCAATTTTTGTACTACACGGGGTATACTGCCTCTACATGCATCGAGAGGATCCAAGTCGGCCCAGGATCTGTTTTAAGCATAATCCTCAAGAGGCTCTTCTATTTTCTTGGCATCCCTTTGAGCAGGTTGTCGACAATGATTATTACTATATACGGCTTCGATGCAGAAGTAGTCACCCTCTAGGCAAGATCCGTCTCCAGTGTCAAATGAGGACCTGAAGTCAGAAATAACGTGTTATGTAATTGAGGCTGACATGTCTTACAATCTATTGCTTGGAAGGCCTTAAATCCAAGCTAATTGAATTGTCCGATCCACTCTTCACCAGTGCTTCAAATACTTGAACAACAAGGTGGTGGTGAGAACGGTTTTTGATGAACACTGTTGGTCCCGAGATGATGCCAAATGCGGAACTTTCTCTGTTGGCACTTATGGATCTAAACTACAAAGTCAACACAAATACTAAACAAAGAAGGATTAAGTTAAACAAATAAATAAACTTGCAGTAAAGGAAATCAAATCTCAAAAAAGTTTAGACAAACGCAAACACGAGAGATTTATCCTGATTCGGTCCTCGTGACCTACATCCAGTCCCCAAGCCACCTGCTTGAGATTTTCCTTTATCCTTGATTTTGTACACGCAAAATCACAACATGCACACCACTTGACAAATCCCCTTTGCCATATGTGTACACCTTCTCTTCCACCAAGAGAACAAACTCCACCTTGTACAACTGCTTCTACACCAAGAAGACACCCGTGTACAATGATTGCTTTGAGTATTACAACACTTTCCTATAAGCCTTGGTACTGTGTATGAACGTGGACAAGGTCTAGTATAGGAGAAAAACTTCAGAGAACTTCACTAGAGAATCAGAATTTTGGTGAAGAACTGAAGTGGGAACAGTTTTTAGGATTGGCAGAATTTTTGATCTTAGAAAACTGAAGATTAGGATTGGTATTTGGCCTTTAGATTAACCACCCTATTTATAGCTATACTCTAGGGTAAGTTAGGGTAGTTACAGGTGCAATTCAAAAGTTTGAAACATTGGAAAACGTTGCATAAAAGACCAGATAACAGAAACCGTCCAACAGTCAGAAACTCGACTTGCCTTTTGAGTTAGTCGACTATACTAGGTAATTTTCCAAAGGTTAGTCGACTACATTTTGGTATTAGTCAACTAGGTCATGAAAAGTTCATGAAAAGTTTGAATGACTAGTTTCTGGATAACTGAATCAAGTTGACTGCAACTTCCTTCAAGTCGACTGGACCAGTGATTAGTCGACTAGGGGCATAGGATTAGTCGACTACAAGGTCTATTAGTCGACTAGGTTTGTCTGTCAAGTCGACTAATGGACAAACAGAGAGTTGGGTCTCTTTTGGACACATGACTAGTCGACTAGGGGGTTTGGGTTAGTCGATTACCAAATAGATTAGTCGACTATAAGTAGTTATAAGTCGACTATATAGACATGATATGTGTGTGCATCAAGGCTTTTGACATGCTATTTCATAATTACAAAACACATAATATCAACTCTCTTTGGGAAGTCTTGATCATGAAGAACTCTTGATTCGTCGTGTGTTAGAGCTCCAAATGAAATGCTTCACAAATGTCTTCATCAAAACATGTTCCAACAAACACAACCATTCAAAAGAGTGAAAAATTACTTTACGTATTCTCTGCTCTACCAAGAGACCGATAAAGTAACCAAAGAACAGTGCCAAATGATATTGATAGCGGTAATGAGGCAGACTCAAAGTCAGAGAAAGACATCCCAGGTACTTTTGCCATGGAGCCACTTGTAGCATATCTAGATGATTCATACAGTAGTAACATCACCAAAAATGATAGTGAATGGATAATCAATGAAAATATTGCTTTTGATTATTCTTGTGTTTGAATGATATACCTGATATACTTACAAGCTCCTTGCACATGCACCTACCCACATCAATGATGGCATGCATGCCGATTAAAGATGATGATGGATCTGTCTTCATCATATCATCTTTCAAGAAAGACCAATTGTCTATCATTTTTGGCAAAGTCCACCATCAGGTTGCTACACCTGTAGTCTCTGATGAAGATTTGTAGCCCTCACAGTTCTTTCATTACGCATATTCAACACACCGTATGATAAGAGAAATGTGATAAGACTTACATCGTGGTTAAGGCTTGAATTTTGAAAAAAAAACCGACATATCCCTTTGCAACCTTTTGTGCCAAAAAGAAAGCCATCCAATTATTATGATCAGATGTGCAAGGGTTTGGGGTATATCACTCCATCTACACAGTTTGAATCAGCGACTGAAGAGGCCCTACCATCCCACTTCTCAGACTTATCAAAATGGGAGTCAGACTTCAGTGTGGGGGTTGCCTTAAGGATCTCTTCACTAACATGAGATCAATTAGTCATTTAGAGCCCGACGAAAATGTTGATCGATTCAGTATTGATCCATGGGCTGAGCAATTAAACTTTCAATGGGAGAAATATTTTGAGCAATATGAACCTCTCATGGAAGACAAGGTAATTCAAGTTGATATGGGTGAGAAAGCAAACCCAAAACTTATCTCCATAAGCGAGAGTCTATCACCCGAAGAAAAGCATGACCTTCTATCTCTTATATGAATATATAGATGTCTTTGTATGGAGTTATGAAGACATGCCTGGTCATGCATTGTCTCAAAATCAAGCCGGATGCTAAACTAGTTAAGCAATAGCAATGACGGTTTCACCCTGACATTATGGAGGCAATTGAAACCGAAGTTCACAAACTCATCAAATGTGGTTTCTTCGAGAGGAACATCACCCTGACTGAGTTACTAATATTGTGCACGTACTAAAAAAGAATTAGAAGATTAGGGTTTGCATCGACTTTTGTGATCTTAACACTGTTTGTCATAAAGATGAATTTTAATTGCCCATCACTGATGTCATGATTGATAAGACATGTAGCTTTGAAAGGTTGTCTTCATGGATGGCTTTTCAAGGTACAATCAAATTAAGATATACCCAGATGACAAAAGCATACGTTATTTTGAACACCATTGGGGTGTATAGTTACATGGTGATAACTTTTGGCTTGAAGAATGCCAGCGTAACTTATTAATGTGTGATGAGCACGATCTTCTGTGATCATTTACAGAAGACGGTGGAATGCTATGTTGACAACAACCCTGTCAAAAGTTGCAACAAAGACAACTACCACCATGACCTACAAAGGGTATTTGACATCATGTGGACTCATCAACTAAACTTGACAAAATTCTTAGGGTATCCAGTGATAACTTCCTTGGATTCAGTGTCACATCCAAAGGTATTTACCTCTACCCTGATAGAATTAAGCCATTCAAGGTATGCAGCCTCTAAATGCCCTTAGGAGCTCAGAGGTCTACAAGGTAGGCTTGCGTATATCCGAAGACTCATCACAAATCTGTCAAGTCACTGCCAACTGTTCACACGGTTAATGAAAAAAGGCGTCTCTTTCGTTTGGGATGACGCTTGTCAAAAGGCTTTCGAGGATATCAAAAATTACCTCACTAAGCCTCCATCCCGATAGCTCCCACTTCGGGAGAATCATTTATACTTTTCATGAGAGCTATGGATCATTCCTCGGGTGCCATGCTTGCGAAAAAGAATGATGAAGGCTTCGAATAAGCCCTCTACTACCTGAGCCGAACTTTGATTGAGGCTGAATGTGACTACAACTCAATCGAGAAAGAAAGCTTAACCCAGGTCTTTGCCATCCAAAAGACATGGCATTACTTGGTTGGGCAAACAATCCATGTCATTCTAGAGTCAACCCTTTACAAATCTTCATGAAAAGCTGGGATCGTTGAACTCTAAATTGGCCAATCGGGCCATATTGTTATCTTAATATGACATGACCTTTATACCTTAGAAGGTGATAAAAAGTCAAGCCTTCACAGTTTTTTGGATGCTCATCCAATTTCAGAAACTTCAAAGCTGCATGATGACATCCCCGACGAGGTCATTGAAACCAACATGACCTCAGATGACGAGGAATGGCAAATGTTCTTTGACAGCACATTAAAAACGGGCTCCAAAGCCAGAATAGTCTCTAGAGTAGGGCGGTATATGTCTCACCACACAACCATATTCTCCCCCATACCTTCTCATTAACAAAACCTTATTCCAATAATGTGGTTGAGTACAATGCTTTGCTTATCGGCCTCCAGCTTGCCAGATAAATGGAGGTACGATATCTTGAGGCCTACGGTGACTCCAAGTTGATTACCAATCAAATCAAAGAAGAGTATGAGGTTCATCATGAAGACCTGATATCTTATCACTAGACAACCATTGAGTTGGCTAACACATTTGATGACTTCTATATCAGCCACATATCTCGCCTTCAAAACACGAAGGCAGATACACTACCTGCATCGGATGCTATATTGGCTTTACCAGTCGATACTAGCTATTGTCTTACTCTTGCTATTCGTCAACTCTTCTGTTCGAAGTATACTTTAGAAGTTAGCAAAGTTCATACGACTTCAACAAACTTCAAACCTAGGGATTGGTGATTCCTTATCATCAACTATGCCTTGCATGTCATATTGCCTGATTGAGTTCAAACCTGCACACAGAAAATATAGAATTTCAGAAATTAAGAATAGAATGTGTGCAAGTTCTCAATTCTACTGCGATAGGAAGTGGCTATGGGGGTCGTGATCCACAAGGAGGGACTAGCGATGGAAGCTTTTTGTAAATTCTCTTTAATTCACTAAAAATGGTTAAAGTTCTTCTCTTATTCTTTAAAAGAAGAAAAATAAATTATGTTAAATTGTGAAAGTAGCTGATTGGAGTAGATGGAGAAAATAGAAAATGAATTTATACAAAGATATTAAAAAGAGTAAATAAAAGAGTTGGGAGATGCTAGTTATCTAAACTAAAAGATTAAAAGAAAGAAAACCTAAAAGAAATACTTACCTTTTTTGGTTGATGACTTACCTTGGATCATTGGCACGTTTACCTTATTTCAGAGGCAATCAACACATAATCCATAAGATCGAGCTCAGTCCCCATTCGCATTACATCATCAAGACGAATAAGAAAGAAATGATACAGAATCTTGAGGAGGAGATCATCATCATGAAATATTAGTAGAAACACACAATAAGGCTATACTGATGCTATTGTTGGATTAGGTGTCTAAGTCATAACTATAATTGATAGCAGCATAGTCCTTTTGGGTTGCCCTCGAGATTCAAAAATAAGTATAACTAAAAGGAGAACAAATTTCCTTTGGGAAATTAGTCCCACATTGGTGGGATAAGAAAAACTGGAGGTTATCCAAGGCTATAAATAGGACCTTAGGGATTCATTCTAATTCACTGCCTCTTGGCTTGAGTATTAGCCTCCTTCTTTCTCCTCTTGGAAGAACTCTTTGATAGTTCATCCATACTTAGTTAAAATTTTGAATCGTTGGGTGTGATTCCATCAGAGGCACGACATTTGTGGTGCTTGCTTCCAAGAGATCCGAAGGGATATTTTAGTTGTTTACTATAACAACTAAAAGAGGCACAACGTTTGTGGTGCTTGCTCACAAGAGATCCGAAGGGATAATTTTAGTTGTTTACTATAACAACTAAAAGGTATGTAATTCTATTTTCTTCTGTAGTAATTTTAATTATTTACTAGGATATTAGGATTCTTTTTATGTTCATAGTTATAGGTTCAATTGTGAAAACATAGATCATGTTTTAGGTTGCATGCTCCCTTAAAAGTCTAAGTTTGTTTGTAATACCTAAAACCATCAGTGGTATCAGAGCTTGGTTTGTTTTCAATTGAATTTGCTATAATTGTTGAATTGATAAGGTAACTGCCTATATAATGGTAGATGTATGGGTGTCCACTCTCACCCACCACTTCCTTGATTAGTGGAGGGTCATTAACTGAACGGGTTTGATAGGACTATATATATATTGATTCTCATTAAAAGTATAATGATAATAAAAGTAACTAAATTTTATTTAAATCCCAATCTTAGTTACTTTAAGAAAAAATGTGAAATTGTATGCTAACCCATGAAATTGCACATTACACCTTATAAGTCATTAGTGGTGCGTGTGTGGTTAACCAGCACACTAATAGGGCTAATAAAGAGCAGTAATGGGTATCTTATAAATTGTTATTGTTGATGGAGTGTGTGTGGTTTACCAGCACATCAATTGAGATGATAAATGACATGAAGGTTACCAAGCACATTTGCATGGTTATTCACATCTTGTTTGTGATCCTCGGTATCCCAGTCACAAATGTAAGAGCATAATCTGAGATTAAACATGCCATTGAATAGTTTCAATGAGTCTCAAAAGACATACCTGTATGAAATTTGCAATTAGATTACGGCATCCCTTTTCTAAGTTGTGAATTTCATAGTTGGATCCTAGCCTCGATATTTCAATTTTGAGTTGTTATATTAAGGGTTATTTTTTCTTTTCTAACTCAAACTACCTTTCTTTTAGAAATGTCTGCCCCTAACGATGCTTCTGGTTCCTCCTCCTCCAATCACAACTTTTCTTTGTTGAACATCTGCTCAAAGGTGACATTAGATGGCACCAACTATAATGACTGGATGCGCAACATCAAAATGGCTCTTCGTTTCGAGGACAAGGAGTATGTCCTTGACAAAGAACTTGTTGAAATTGACGAAGAGAAGGCCACTCCTGAAGAATTAGCTGCTTATAAGAAGCACTACACGGATGCAACAAAAGTTGCTTGCATCATGGTTGCTACCATGACTCCTGAACTGCAAAAATTCTATGAGGATTACTGGCCGTACGAGATGAACAAAGACCTTATGGAAAAGTACCATAAGCGAGCTCGTCAAGAAAAGTACGAGATAGTAAAGTCCCTCATATCAAGCAAGATGAAGGACGGAGAGTCTGTCAGCGGCCACGTGCAAAGGATGCAGCGATACGTGGAACGCCTTGTGAGGCTAAATGTGCATATTGATGATGAGTTGGCTATTGACATAGTCTTGAACTCATTGCCAAGTTGTTATGATCAGTTCATCTTGACCTATCATTTGAACAACAATGAGACCACATTGGCTCAATTGCACAACCTCCTGAGAACAGCTGAAACTGGGATGAAGGGAAAGAGTGATCCCCCCACTCCTGCTAATACTACCGTTCTGGCCATTGGGCAAGGAAAGGGGAAAAAGAGGAAAGGTCCTCCCAAGCAAAACTGGAAGGGAAAGTCTCATGTAAAAACCAGTTCTGATATTACCCCTGTCTCTGATCCTAAAGAGGCCACTTGCTTCTATTGCAACGACAAAGGACATTGGAAACGAAGCTGCCCAAAGTATCTGCAAGATTTAAAAGATGGGAAAGTAAAACCATCTACTGCAGGTATATACACTATTTCGTCTATTAACGCAACATCTTCTGATTCTTGGGTCCTTGATACAGGATGTGGGTTTCACATTTGCTCTGTATTGCAGGGACTAAGAAAAAGTGAGGATGTGGAGCATGGTAGAATGAACTTGATCATGGGGAATAGGCGATCTTCACCTGTCACCAAGATTGGAGTTTATAGTCTAGTGCTTAATAATGGTGTTAATTTAGATTTATTGAATTGTTGCTACTCGTCAGAAATGACACGAAATATTATCTCTTTTCATGCATTGTTCAAACAAGGTTTTAGATATTCTTTTAATGATGAGAATGGTTCTATTTCTGCTTATAAAAATGGCATTTTTTATTTTGAAGTTTTACCTTGTGATGGTGTGTATGAAACTGTGATGTGTGTAGACAACTTAGGTAATAGTGTATTTCAAATTGATTCGTCTAATGGTGTAGACAAAGCGTGCTTGTGGCATTGCCGTCTTGGACACATTAACAAAAAACGCATGGCTCAACTCCAAAAGGATGGGGTGTTGGAATCATTTGACCTAAGGTCAGAAGATACATGCGAATCTTGTCTTTTGGGTAAGATGACAAAATCACCTTTCACTGGATTTTGTGAAAGAGGTGAAGGTTTGTTGGATCTCATACACACAGACGTGTGTGGACCCTTCAGATCAGCCACAAGGGATGCTAATCGATTCTATGTGATTTTTACTGATGATTATAGCAGATATGGTTATATCTACTTAATAAAGCATAAGTCTGAAACCTTTGAAAAGTTCAAAGAGTTTAAACAAGAAGTCGAGAATCAATTAGGCAGGAAGATAAAGATGCTCCGATCAGATAGAGGCGGAGAGTATCTTAGTATCGAGTTCCATGACTATCTCAAGGAATGTGGAATAGTTTCACAATTGACACCTCCTAGGACACCACAACTTAATGGTGTGGCTGAGAGACGCAATCGAACCTTGTTAGACATGGTGCGTTCCATGATGAGTCGAGCTTCACTTCCAATATCATTCTGGGGTATGCCTTAGAAACTGCCGCCCACATTCTTAATCTTGTTCCAACAAAGAAGGTTGCCAAAACACCTCACGAAATGTGGACAGGAAAAGTTCCCTCGTTAGCACATATTAAGGTTTGGGTTGTGAAGTTTTCGTTAGACAAGAAATTCACGACAAGCTTGAACCTCGTAGTGAGCGATGTGTTTTCATCGGCTATCCACAGAAGAAGTCATTTGGATATTTGTTCTACAGACCTAGTGAGAACGTGGTCTTTGTAGCACGGAGAGGAGTCTTTCGAGAGAGAGAGCTCATATGCAAAGAGGACAGTGGGAGCACTGTTGACCTTGAAGAAATTCAAGAGTCAGCAGATGAAGGAACCTTTGAAACCGCTATGGTTCAACCAGAGGAAGAGATTCCAGTTGAACCCATTGACACTTCATTACCTCTTAGGCGTTCTAGTAGAGTTGGCAAGCCAACTGAGTTCTATGGTTGCCATATAACTGCAAATGGAGACACGTTTATCAGTGACAATATACTGGTAAATTTGGATGAGCCGACGAACTACAAGGAAGCCATGGCAGGCCCTGAGGCAGCCAAATGGAAAGAGGCAATGGACAGCGAGATCAAGTCTATGTATGACAACCAAGTTTGGAACTTGGTTGATCAACAACCTGGTCGGAAGACAGTTGGTTGTAAATGGATCTTCAAGAAGAAGATCGACATGGATGGTAATGTAAGCACATTCAAAGCACGACTGGTGGCGAAAGGCTTTACTCAAACCCCAGGGATTGACTATGATGAGACCTTCTCACCAGTGGCTAAGATAAATCTATTAGGATAATGCTAGCCATAGCTGCATTTCATGACTATGAAATTTGGCAGATGGATGTCAAAACTGCCTTCCTAAACGGAAAGTTGGCTGAGGATGTTTACATGAGTCAGCCAGAAGGTTTTGTGGATGCAAAGTTTCCCAATGGAGTATGCAAGCTTGAGAAATCCATCTATGGATTAAAACAAGCGTCTCGCAGATGGAATCTTTGCTTCGATGAGAAAGTCAAAGAGTTTGGTTTCTCTAGAAGTGAGGATGAGTCGTGTGTATATGTCAATGCTAGTGGGAGCATAGTCACCTTCCTGGTATTGTATGTTGATGACATACTTCTTATAGGAAATGACATTCCAACCTTGCAAGATGTTAAGTCTTGGCTTGGAAAGTGTTTCGCTATGAAGGATCTAGGAGAGGCTGCCTACATTCTAGGAATAAGAATTTTAAGGGACAGGAGTAAAAGACTAATTGGACTTAATCAGAGTACCTACTTGGATAAAGTACTGAAACGTTTCTGTATGGAGAATTCCAAGAAAGGAGAACTGCCCATCCAGAGTAATACCAAAATGAGTAAGACTCAAAGTCCGAGTACAGATGAAGAGATAGCAGAAATGAGTAGAATTCCGTATGCTTCTACTGTTGGTTCTATCATGTATGCTATGACATGTACTCGTCCTGATGTGTCCTTTGCTTTGAGCATGGTCAGTCGTTATCAGGGAAATCCAGGTAAAGCTCATTGGTAGCGGTTAAGAATATTCTCAAGTATCTGCGAAGGACTAAGGACTGGGTCCTAGTACTTGGTGGCTGTGATACATTGAGAGTAACTGGGTATAGTGACGCCAGCTTTCAAACAGATAGAGACAACTTCCGTTCCCAATCTGGCTGGGTCTTTACCTTAAATGGAGGAGCAGTTACTTGAAAAAGTTCCAAGCAAGACACAGTGGCTGATTCTACTTGTGAATCAGAGTACATAGCGGTAAGCGAAGCATCAAAGGAGGCAATTTGGTTGAAAAACTTCATCGAAGATCTTGGAGTTGTGCCAACCATCAGGAGCCAATGGATATTTTCTGTGATAATGAAGGAGCGGTTGCATTAACAAAAGAACCAAGAGATCATGGCAGATCTAGACATATTAACAGAAAATACCATTTTATCAGACACAAGATAGAAGAAGGTCACGTTGTAGTGAGGAAGGTTTCATCAGAAGATAATCCTGCAAATCCACTCACAAAGGGTCTGAGTAGGGTTAAACACAATCAGCATGCTAGGAGCATTGGTCTGAGAGATGATGTTGGTTTTAGCAGTTAGATAGTTAGTTTGAAACTTATAACAAAGTAAATGTGATTGACTTTTGGTGATTAAATAATAGAGAATTATTTATGAGTTTGTTTACTACCTTTTGTTAATTGTTTATTATTGTGTTTCATTTTTGCATGTTTTACTTCCCGAATAATTTGATTATTCGAATTCCACAGTCGATCATACTTTTGGAAGTAAGTAGTGAATAAAGACTGTCATGAATGGAGTTGTGGATTGTCTAAAGAGTTTTAGACATAGCAATGGCATTGCTGCAATGTTCGTGAGTACTTTGAAATGGAGATTTAAGTATTGGATTAACCCACGCTCAGAGAATTACTTCATGGAATTTATCACGAGTAATTCTGAGACGATAATATCTTATAATCTTTAAATGGAGATATATGAGTTGTGGTTTACAAGTCAGTTGTGCGTTGATAATGTGTAAACGCATCAGTAACTTGATGTTATAAAACGCATTGTTGTGCATGATTTGATGAGTAAATGGTGCAAGCATATAGGTCAAAGTTTATTCGTTCCTTTTGTCCTAACGGGAAAAGCGATATCTTTGGGCCCCTCGGTGATTTGAAGTTGACATATAGTGTCGGGCCCGACCAGGACTAAATTGATGTGTTCATTTAGTAGTTCTATGTCATTACAAATCAGAAATCGGGAAACAAAATACTGGACAAAGAGATTGATTATGTTCCATGTCTCATGTTCAAATGATATCTTGTAGAACGAAGGATTATATGATCTCTTATCTTAGGACACGAAACTGACTAGGTCAGAGTTCGACAATGGCTTTTGGAAGCTACAATTTGCTGATCAATTAGGAAGTATTAGACTTATCCAAGTGGGAGACTGTTGGATTAGGTGTCTAAGTCATAACTATAATTGATAGCAGCATAGTCCTTTTGGGTTGCCCTCGAGATTCAAAAATAAGTATAACTAAAAGGAGAACAAAATTTCCTTTGGGAAATTAGTCCCACATTGGTGGATAAGAAAAACTGGAGGTTATCCAAGGCTATAAATAGGACCTTAGGGATTCATTCTAATTCACTGCCTCTTGGCTTGAGTATTAGCCTCCTTCTTTCTCCTCTTGGAAGAACTCTTTGATAGTTCATCCATACTTAGTTAAAATTTTGAATCGTTGGGTGTGATTCCATCAGAGGCACGACATTTGTGGTGCTTGCTTCCAAGAGATCCGAAGGGATAATTTTAGTTGTTTACTATAACAACTAAAAGAGGCACAACGTTTGTGGTGCTTGCTCACAAGAGATCCGAAGGGATAATTTTAGTTGTTTACTATAACAACTAAAAGGTATGTAATTCTATTTTCTTCTGTAGTAATTTTAATTATTTACTAGGATATTAGGATTCTTTTTATGTTCATAGTTATAGGTTCAATTGTGAAAACATAGATCATGTTTTAGGTTGCATGCTCCCTTAAAAGTCTAAGTTTGTTTGTAATACCTAAAACCCATCAGCTATTAGATTCGCTTATATACACATCAAAACCAAAAGAGAAAGTGAAAGAAAACAAGAATAAAGAAGAAAAAAGTAACTTTTAATTCGATCAAATAACATTGAAAGAAAAGATGATTACTTATACTGATGTCACTCTCAGTACAAGCACCTTTCTCCTTCCTCCATGAAATTCTTCTCTACTCTCAGTTACATAAAGAAAATATAAATTACATAAAAGAAAACAAAATAAAACTAAGTTACAAACTACAGAATAGCCTAACTTCTACTCTCTGCATCCTCGTCCCCTGCCTCTGATGTATGGGGTATTTATAGGATAGAAATGGATAAGGAAACGAGCCGAAACATAAGGGAAGCTGGCTATTTTCTAAATTTGAATCCTCATCTTATCTTCAAACTTGATTTAATATGATATTCAATTCTGATCTGCAGCTTGTTGACGTGTTGATTGCTGAATATAACTATCAAATGATAGAATTAGAAATAGTGATCAACGTAAGAGTTATAACCCTTTAAGTCTTCTTTCTGAATCATCTTGAAGAATTAGATTTGAGTTTTTATAGCGAAAGTTATGATACTAAAATGTATCCTGTTTGAATCTGAGTCTAAATTGCTTCATCTCATCAATTGATCTTCTCTCTATCCATTTATCCCTTCGGATTTTGAATTTTAGCTTTAGATTTGACGGTCTATCTCTTATCCTTAGTGAAACCGATAGGGTCTTCTTGAAATTCATTTTTTCTTTAAATTTGAATGATATTATCTCATCTGGTATATCCAATCTTCAGATAAATGGCCTTTAGAACCTTTAAATTTGAATCGATCCCCTTTCTTTAGAACTTTTAGATTTAATTGGATAAATTGGTCTATCTCTCTTTTTTCTTCCTTAATTACCCTACACATTATTAAACATGAAAATATATTAATAGCAGTGTTTTTATTTAAATAAAATGTAGAGTATGACACATATGATATGAAAATATACAATGCACATGTGTAATCACATCCCCACACCTATCTTTTGCTCGTCCTCAAGCAAAACATCAAAACTTAATCATAGAATTTATTAGACCACTTGCAAGTCACGCGATTACACTGAGCATGTACAACAAGTCGTTAAACCTCTAATTTTTCCCTAGAAGATAAGTTTTGTCTCGTGAGGATTTTTAGTGGATTACACCTGCAAAATCTATAAAGAAAGAGAAACAAAGTATTAGTATTTTGAAACACATTTTGAAAGAGAAAAATATTTGAAGTATAATTGTAAGAATTAAGTAATCTATAAATTATAGAAAAACTGAACTTTTCACTCCTAAACTTAGTTTTTATTCAAAAACTTGTTATCAATTAATGTAAGGAGTCAAACTGTATTTCTCATCTAGTCTATTATTTTACCTTAAGTTACATGCACCTTTGTGACCGTAAAATTTTGACTCGGGGTTCTTTAACTAACTCTTATGTCTTCTTTTCTTTTCTTTTCTCTTTTTTATTTTTGGTGATATTATTCCTTAGTTCTATTAGGCTTTCTAATCTGCCCATGTAATGAGCCTTTAGTCAGTGACACCCAACCAGATGGTCTTAGGGCACCAGGTGAGAAAACACCCCAAGGGCATAAGGACTGGAGCAAATAAGGCCACAAAACTAAGGATTTTATTTATTATATGGACCACTTTTAGGCGTGAATTATACTTTATGCGGCACAAGTATCCAGCTTAATCAGAAGATTTTATATATATATATTTTTTCTATTTTTATAAGGCATAAGAATCTTTGTTTTTGAATCCTATGTGTGTAAGTGTATAAGCATGCATATTTCATCAAGGTAAAATCAAGACTAAATTACTTTTTCAAATTTTCTTCCTAACTCTAGAAATCAAACAAATAATCTTATTTTGACCAAGCATAAGAAATCCTAATTATGATTTTCCTATTCCTTAAAATTGACTTAATTTCTTACAAAAAAAATGTCAAAATATTGCTCTCTTTAAAAAAGTTTTTTTAAAGATGGAAAAATGTTAAATTTTTATTTTAAATACAAAGAAAACCTATGTTATGTTAGTTACCTACACCACACATATCTAACGCATTGTCCTCAATGTATAAATGAATGCATAGATGCATGAAAAAGAAGAAAGAGAAGGAAAATATTACCTTAAGGTGGTGATTCCGGTGGTGGTCAGATTGGGTCAAGCGTTGCTACCCAATCAAGATAATGTGATAGTTTACGGAACCCACCTTTATTGACCTCTTTTCTATATACATAATTACAATCCCCAATATGAATAGGATCATGAAAGATCCTATCATGAAACTTATTCCCTTTACATGACCAGTCTTGAAAAATCATCACTGAGTCATTATGTTCAATATCTATGTCTAACAA
Organism: Agave tequilana; assembly: GCA_038442645.1. Lineage (NCBI taxonomy): Eukaryota > Viridiplantae > Streptophyta > Magnoliopsida > Asparagales > Asparagaceae > Agave > Agave tequilana. The sequence continues at coordinate 20,731 of JAVJIF010034685.1, forward strand.
AAAAATGTGACTTGGTGAAATAAATGACTTGGATTTAGGAGTGATAGGTTTGAAAACCATAATAACTCAGGAAAATCAACTTTGAGTTCAAGAGTCTGTTTTGATTCAGGAGTTGAGTCCAAATCAAAAAATTGAAATTCACATTCTTCTCCCATCAATGGAATGTGACTATCCAAATTTGGTGGTTTTATTCCTAGATCTATGGGTACGGGAATAAATGTTGGCTCTAAAAATTTATCGAAATTGGGTAATAATACCGGAGTTAACATAAAGTCAAAAATGGAAATTGAATCACAAGGTTGGAGATCAGGGTCACATTCACATCCAGGTTCAATCATTGAATGAAAAACTTGCCAATTTATCCAAGGTTTGAAATTGATCAAGTTCAAATTGTGTGATGAAATTGAGTCTTGATCAAAGTCTCCAAGACACCAAGATTCTTCATTCCCATCAATGTGGCTAGGGCAATCTGGAATGGTCAAATATGTGTTAGGTAGATTTTTCTCATTCCTATCTTCCACTATGTTGATATAATGACTCATTTGAGCTGCTAGCCTATTGATAGATTGGAAAAAATTATTTTCAGACTGAATCAGGTTTTTCATACTCCTATCTAAGTCCAGAGGTTCTTCTTGTTGTGGGACTTGGAACATGGAGTAAGGATCTTCAATTTGGGAGTCTTGTGGGAATCATGAGTCTATCATTTTCAGCTTTTGTTCTTGAGACTCAATCATGGCTTTTATACTTTTCATAGCCACAGATTTTTCTTTTATTGGTTGATCATGACTAGGAAAATTATAGGCTGAATGTTGAAATGGTGATTGACAATATGACTCAGGGGAGTTGTATCCCCACTGACTCTGTGAAAAGTATTGATGATTATTTCAGTTTTGTTCATAGTATTGGGACTGGGGCATATATTGATTCGAATAAGACAAATCCAGTATATTAGGTTGGTTAAAGTTATGATATGCCGGGTTGGTAATATCCGAGTCAAAAGAGGTCAGGGTGTAATATGGATTACCATTAAAATTGAAAAAATTATTGTTATGAGCCATATCACACAAGAAATGTCAAAAACAAATAAAGAAAAATAAATAAATAAACAAACAAATAAAAGGAAAAAAAATCTAATCTAAGTTAAGGTAGACCTTAGACCTAGAGGACTCCTAACTAGTTAGACTGTCCATGGGGGTATATTGTAGAATCTGACCACAAGTTAATCGGTTAGGTAGGGACAAGATTAGTGGGAGGTATCTGTGCCTAAGCAGCGGGCCTAATTATGCCAAACCACTGTTCTTCGAGATTTCGCCTTATCAATCCCTAACCTTTGAAACTGATTTGGCAAGAGTCAAATTTTAATCAACTTCTCCCTTAGGTCAGTCTCCTATTTGAGTCCGAGATGTCCCTAGGGCCAACATCTACTCAATTTTAGTTAAACTTGGGTTAGTGAGTGAGGAGATTGTTTGTGAACTAAGGGAGGGTAATGACTTCCCCACCTTATCTTGTATATAGGACAAGCCCTTAATTTAGTTTAGTGCAATGTACAAGTATATAGAAAAAGTAACACTCAACCAATTTTCATACAAGAATGAACCTTATACTAAATGTTATGCACACATACCTTGGCTCCCACACTCTTCAACAATATATAGAAAATGTAATGAAATAGACATGTGCCTAAATGCGAAGTCTAAACCATTTTAGCATTTACAATCAACCTTTTACTATTGAATTAGAAATTTATGTACAGTAAGTCAAACAAGGAATAAATAGCTATAAATATTTAAACTTTACAATTCAGCTAATCTGTAAAAAAAATACAGGTTAGTAGTTCACTCAGATTGCCACGGGAATGCAGTAAATATGAGGATTTTTAGGCTCTGCTTTCTTGAACAGAGTCCAGGGCCACTTATATGTCCACATCAGCAAAAAAAAATTCTTTTTTGTTAAACTTTTACACCAAGAACAGAGAAGAAAGTTAATCAATAAAGTAAAAAAAAAAGTTACTTACCGTCCCTCCCCAGCAACGGTACCAAAATTTGATTGAATTTTAACCTGACACAGAAAATACAGAATTTCAAAACTTAAGAATAGAATGTGTATAAGTTCTCAATATTACCATGATAGTAAGTGGCTATGCGGGTCGTGATCTATAAGTAGAGACTAGCGATGAAAGTTTTTTGTAAGTTCTCTTTAATTCACTAAAAAATGGTTAAAGTTCTTCTCTTGTTCTTTAAAAGAAAAGAAAAATAAGTTATGTTAAATTGTGAAAGTGGTTGGTTGTAGTAGAAGGAGAAAATAGAAAATAAATTTATACAAAAAAAATTAAAAAGAGTGAATAAAAGAGTTAGGAGATGGTAGTGATCTAAATTAAAGGATTAAAAGAAAGAAAACCTAAAGAAATATTTACCTTCTTTAGTTGATGACTTACCTTGGATCGTTGACACGTTTACCTTACTTTAGAGGCAATGAACGCATAATCTATAAGATCAAGCTCAGTCCCCATTCGTGTTACATCATCTAGACGAATAAGAATGAAATGATACCGAATCTTGAGGAGGAGATCATCATCATGAAATATCAGTGGCAAACACACAACAAAGTTATACCGATGCTACTAGATTCGCTTAGATACTCATCAAAATCCAAAAGAGAAGGTGAAAGATAACAAGAATAAAAAAGAAAAAGTAACTTTCAATTCGATTAAATAACAATGAAAGAAAAAATAATTACTTACACCGGTGTCACTCTCAGTACAAGTACCTTGCTCCTTCCTCCATTAAATTCTTCTCTACTCTCAGTTACATAAAGAAAATAAAAATTACCTAAAAGAAAATAAAAAACTAGGTTAGAAACTATAAAATAGCCTAACTTTTACTCTCTGCTTCCTCGTCCCCTTCCCTCTGACGTGTGAAAAATTTATAGGATAGAAATGGATAAGGAAATGAGTCGAAAGATAGGAGGACCTGGCTATTTCTGAATTTGAACCCTTACCTTATCTTCAAACTTGATTTGATGTGATTATTCAATTCTGATCTCAGCTTGTTGACGTGTTGATTGCTGAACATAACTTAAGAAATGTTAGAATTGGAAACAATGATCAAATAAGAGTTGTAACCCTTTAAGTCTTCTTTCTGATCATCTTGAATCATCAAATTTAAATTTCTGTAGTGAAAGTTATGATTCAAATACAAAAATATATCTAGTTTGAATCTGAGTCAAATTGCTTCATTTCATCTGTTGATCTTCTCTCTATCCATTTATCCCTTTAGATTTAAAATTCATCTTTAGATTTGACGAACTATCTCTTTATCCTTAGTGAAATCGATAGGGTCTTCTTCTAATCCATTTTTTCTTAATTTGAATGATATTATCTCATCTGATATACCCAGTCTTCAGATAAGATGGCCTTTAGAACTTCTGAATTTGAATCGATCTCCTTTCTTTTAAACTTTTAGATTTAATTAGATAAATCGGTCTATTTCTCTTTTTTCTTCCTTAATTCCTACACGCCATTAAACATGAAAATACATTAATAGTAGAATTTTATTTAAATAAAAATGCAGAAGTGTGACACATTTATATGAAAACATGTAATGCACGTGTGTGATCATTGTCCAATGATCCAAAAGAGGGAGCTTCCATTCGACAAAGAGCCCCTCAATTCTATAGTGATCTAGTGGTGGAGACGCCATATCGCCACTCATATGACAATTTGCTACTCCATTGTCTATCCATTTCAGAGGCATGAGAATGAAATCACCTAGAGGGGGTGAATAGGTGATGACTATAAGAACTAGGAAATTATGAAAACTAATGCAAAATTAAAAACTTACTAACAACAATATAACAATCAATTGAGCAAGTGTATAGCAATAGCAATTAGAGAGAGTTGAGTTGAGAGAGAAAATTTCAAACACAAACACAAGAATATGTCTCGAGGTCAGAGTCAATTGCTCTACATTCTCGCCTTCACCACAATAAAGAATTTTCACTATACTTCACTCTCTTATAACCAACATTCTGATCCCACAAGATCCAGAGCAACAACACGAGCCCCCAAGCTCAACCAAGGTTGCAACCTCCATAAACTTCACAATACAAGGATAGGGGATCTTCTCAAGATCACAAACACTCAACAACACAATTTTATAATCTTGTATAGAGAATGAAAGCTCTAAGATTGTGTAAGTGAGGAAAATTTGTAAAAGATTTGAATTGTAAGCTTAAAAACAATGAGAAATTTATATTTTAAGGCTCTAAACTTGAAAACTCTTTTATCTCTTGATTTAAATCTTATAAAATTGTTAATCAGGGTTTTCTATAGTACTCCTATTTATAGAGGACCAAAATTAGACATTGAAAACGCAAAATAGCCGTTTAGAGATAATCTAGAAAAGTCCAGATTAAAATATAGTTGTTAGAGGCAAAATTTTGGATTTTATACAGTGGCTGATTGACTGGGTGGTTGATAATCAACAACCAGAAAAAGAGCCATTGGAGTCTTCGATCGACCGCATGGTCGACCGAGCTCAAATCGAGAGCTTTGCATCTTCGTCAGTCAACCGGTCAGTCGACCAAGATCGACAAATAAAGTGTTGGCAAAAGGCTCATCACTCTAGTTTTGATGATGATTAACTCATATAGTTATAGTACTAATGATCTTATATTATTTAAGTTTTAGATATTCAATAAAGATCTTAGTTGGTATTTAGTTTCAACAAAAGATTTAAAGTCAAGTTTGAAGCTAGCACATGTTGATTCAAGAGCTCAAACTTAAAGACTGCATCAAATACTCAAGGAGGAGTCTAGCTCTATGAAATCAAATTTGGATCAAGTCAAGATGGAAAAGAGAATTTACTCAAGAAGAAGACTTGAGTGAAGAGTTTATAAGCTTAGAATTTGTTCAAGAATAAATTAGTTTTGATTGCTCAAGATTATACCAAACATTTTCACATAAGTTTTGGTGTTTTGAGTTTAACAAATCGATTTGGAGAAGATTCTAAATTTTTTGTTTTAAACTGATAACTTGTGTTTATGCAGTTTCTATTTAAAAAAATAAGTTCTATAGTTTGGAAAATGTGTTAATTCTATCCACACATATTAGAGCTTGATTTGTTCATAGAAACTTATTTTGATGACTTTAAGTTTTTTTTTTTATCAAAAGTTGTTTCTATGAGTATATATTGTCAAAAATAAGTTACATTATTTTATATGTGTATTGGATATTATCCATACATATTGAGCTTCAAATGTATTTGAGAAACTTATTTTGTACTTATGAGAGATTTAGAAAAACATGATTTTCTATTTACAAGTTTAATATTTGAAAAATTTGTTTTTATCTCAAGAAATGTATTTTATATTAAACATGTTCACATGTTTATAATATGTGTTAATTTTTGATCACACATATTGTACTCTATTTTATTTTTCATGAACTTATTTTTGTAAATTTATTGAGATTTATTGGTATTTATTTTGATTTAAAAAGATATTTAAAAAATATATAAAAATGAGTTTTGGCTGAGGTCGGTCGATTGCATGGTCGACCGCTAGCCAGAGCTGAGGATCTGATGGTCACCGCCTGGTCGACCGGATATGCGCAAGCAAATGCTTGTGTATCTCGGTCGACCGCAGAAGAAACCGTACTCTCTGTTTGGGCTTCGGTCGACCTCCCATTCGATCGCCAGAAAGCATTGCTCTCTGAAGTTATGCTCGGTTGATCGCCCGGTTGATCGGCAACCCCAATGGTCATATTTATGACCGTTGATGGTCGACTGCTTAGTCGACCGACAAACAAATCTGACTTGGGTTGTGCCTAACGGTTGGCCTATTATATATATATATATATATATATATATATATATATATATATATATATATATATATTTTGGCCAAATTTTTATAAGATTTTTCACAATCATTTTCTACTGCTTTCCTGCCTATATTCAAGAGAGTTTTTCAATAAGTTTTAGAGCTTCAATTCCATATCAAAAGATAGTTTTGAGAGTGCTTCTCTTGAGTTTTCAAATTGATTTTCTTGAGCTTTTCACTTTCAAATCTATCTAGTTTTCTCACACAAGCTTGCGCTTTTCATTGCTAAATTTATCTTATAGGATATTTGTTTGTGAGTAGAGTTTTGTTTGTAATCAAGAAGTTATAACCAAGTATTCTATCTTGCATTTAAGGAGTTGCAGGTTGCGGTCTCAACAGGCTTACAGGTTCGCGTGTGTTGTTTTTCTTACGGGAACAAGTAAAGGACTTGCGAGTCTGAGAGTTTTTGAGGGAACTTATAGGTGCTGTTGTGGAATCCTGTATATGACAACTATAACACTAGAGGGTGAATAATGTATACAAAATTTTCTCTAGAAATATTTGTAACTATAAAAATTAAAAACAATCACAGAAAATAAATCAGAATAACAAACATAAACACAGTGATTTGCAAACACAATAATTTTATCCTTGTTTGGTCCTTGATTGTATCTCAATTCTTCATTATTATTATTATTATTATATTTGTACATTTATGAAATGCACCTAGAGGGGGGTGAATAGGTGTACTAGCTAATCTAGGAAAAATAACGTGGGATTAAAAACTAATTACAAACACACTTAGTGTAACCAAGAGTGAGTTAGAATTCCCCATGAAGGGCTCTGGAGCTACTTCTCGAGATTCCTCTAAACTAAGAGTTGAGGTGCTATTAGAAACTCTCTTGGTTCAACACAAGTATGGGCACACAATCAATACCAAGCATGCATATGATATGAACAATATAAAGCAATGCTAGATATAAAGATAGATAAAGTTGAGAGATAGGGGATCAAACGCAAACACCAAGATATATTTCGAGGTTTGAACCACTGCTCAACGTCCCCGCCTTCACTCAGAAGGATTTCCACTATGTCCATACAGGACCTTCCACAAAGGGACCTCCACTGAGAAATTACAACTCTACACCTGGAGTACGCAACTCCTCACCCTCAAACACAAACCTCTACACAAGATGTGGGCACCTATCCCAGCACAAAGTAAAGAAAAATACACTTGGTGATCACAAAGATCACAAACAATCTCTCTTGGTGATCTCAAAGGATCATAAATAATTTTTTTTCACAAAAAAAGATCCCATAGATAGGTATAGAATTGATAGCTCAAGTGTGAGAAAACAAAGTGTTTTGAAAAAGAAATAAAGAAAACACTTGAGAAAAACTCTAGATAAGATATAAAAATTTTGGACAAGAACTAGAATCTCAAAACTTGTTTTCTTTTAATTTTTTAAAACTTTGAAACAAATAAAGATAAAGAGATTAAAGCTCTAAAACTTGTTTTTAAACTTGCTGAAAAATAATTGAGAAGATGAAAAAAATTGCACTTAGAAATCTTGGGAGGAATAGGCCAAGGGAACCCATACTTATAGGATTCCCAAAATATAGCCGTTGGGACCTAGAACAGGCCCAGAATGGCCTGTCGGTCGACCGCTCGGTTGATCGGCCAACGGTCAGATTTCTGACCATTGGGGTTGTCAGTCGACCGGCCGGTCAACCGCCCCAAGGCAAGCTGCCTGTCGGTCGACCGACCGAGGCCAGAACCAAAGAGTGAACTCTCTGTCGGTCGACCGTTGTTAGCAATTTGAGGGTATTTCAAAATTAAGCCAAGTTCCTTTAGTCCCACATTGGATAGGAGTAGAACTCTTTAGTGCTTATATATGGAGTCCCTTTCATGATGGGTTGTGTGGGTTAGAAACCAGGGGGTGCTCGCGCGCACACAAGCCCATTGAGGCCCAGTGAAGGGAATTGGGCTACCGGATCCAGAAAACCTTAATGCGCATGTGCGCCCGCATCGTACGCGCGCAGGGGGGGTGCAAATCCGGGTTTCAGAGCCTCGCGGGTGTGCCCGAATGGGTTAAGTTTTGCCAATTTTATTTTTGATTTAAAATTAAAATAAAATCTTTTCAAATCCTGTCATAATATTTGGGATTCGTATCTGTCATGTCCTGTCATTGCAGTAACACTTTCCAAGGCTTTCTCTGCACAAGGAAAGATTGGTTCTCTGTCCAAGGATTCTTTCTCTTCCCAAAGATTTTCTAATGATGATAAACTCCCTTTATAAAGGATCTATTCTCTGCTATCAAAAACAGAACTCAACCATCCTCCTCTTCCTCTGAAATTTTCATAGACCCTTCAGTTCTTCCCTGCATCTCTGGAGGAAACAAAACCGAGCTGTTCGAGGGCCTGTGCATTGCGAGTGCACGCTTGCAGGGCCAGCGATCGTTGAACCCTGGAGGGTAGGCCGCCATCAACCTACTGCACCGAGATACTCTCTCAGAGGGGCGCGATCTACTCTTAAGGACAGTGCTCCGCACACCTCGATCAAATAGAGAAGTTCCTTCCTTCTTGAAAGTTTAATTTAAATAGCTTAGCTTAGCAGTATTTCGTATATCATTTTCCAACAATCTTAAGAGTAGATATGGATACTGCTATGGTTGCTGCTACTAATGTTAAGTCTCTGCCTGACATATCTAGGATTGAACCATTTAATGGAACCAACTATAAAAGATGACAAGAAAAGGTTATGTCCACACTTGATATAACTGGTTATGCTTTTACTATAACTGATCCTAAACCAGATAAAGAAAAAGAATTGCAAAACTGGGAAAGGCCAACAAAATCTGTAGACACATCATTCTCAGCACACATAGTAATGCACTGTTTGATATTTACTGTCCTTATAAAACTGCAACTGAAATTTGAGAAAGTCTTAATAAGAAATACATTCTTGAAGATGCTGGAACTCAAAAATTTGCTATTGAAAATTTTCTGAATTTTGTTATGTCTGATGAAAAAGATATTTCTTCTCAAATTCATGAATACCATGTTCTAATTGATGATCTTAAAATGAAAATATCACCCTACCCGATTCCTTTGTTGCTGGAGCCCTAATTGAAAAACTACCCGAATCATGGAAAGATTATAAGAAAGAACTGAAGCATAAAAGAAAACAAATGAACCTTGAAGATGTAATAATTCATATTAGAATTGAAGAGAAAAATAGAGAGAGAGAAAACTGAAAGGGCCAAGGAGCTTACATCCAAGGCAAATATAATTGAAAGCAAGCCTTTTAAACCAAAGAAACATTTTCATAAGGCAAACTTCAAACCAAATCAGAATCCTAAGATGAAAAGAAACCCTAACTCTACTTTCAAGAAGAAAGGAAACTGCTTTGTGTGTGGCAAACCCGGACACTACTCAGCACAGTGTAGGTTCCGGAAGACTGGTGAGGCTCCATCCAAACCACAAGCTAGCCTGGTTGAGAGTGACATTATTGCTGCTGTAATCTCCTGAAGTGAACATGGTTGCACATAATAAGAATTGGGTGTATGTGCCGACAGAGGAGCTTTCTCTTCTTACTCCTCTGTTGATGATGGCGAACAAGTGTTCATGGGCGATTCGAGGCCCTCACCCGTTGTGGGTAAGGGAAAGGTGCTTCTCAAGCTCACTTCAGGAAAGATCCTTTCTCTTACAGATGTGCTTCATGTTCCTGAGATTCGTTGGAACCTCATTTCTGTTTTCCTTCTTGGAAAAGCTGGAGTTAAGGTCTGCTTTGAATCTGATAAAATTATAATGACTAGGAATGGACAATTTGTTGGTAAAGGGTACTGTAGTCAGGGTATATTTATGCTGAATGTACTTGAAATCATGAATGAAAATGCATCTACTTCTTCTGCTTACATGATTGACTCTTGTGATCTTTGGCATGGTAGGTTAGGACATGTTGGTTTTTTTTACATTAAGAAAATGAAAGATATAGGTCTCTTGCATAATGTAACTATATCTGATCATGACAAATGTGAAATATGTGTTGAATCTAAATCCACTAAGAAATCATGTAAAAGTGTACAAAGAGAATCTGAATTGCTTGAGCTTATTCATAGTGATCTTGGTGACCTTAAAAATAACTTAACTAGAGGTGGTAAAAGATTCTATATCACTTTTATTGATGACTGTTCTAGATATACAGTAGTCTATCTATTAAGATCCAAAGATGAAGCCTTTGAAATGTTTCTGAAATATAAGTCAGAAGTTGAAAATCAACTAAATAAGAAAATAAAGAGATTGAGATCGGATAGAGGTGGTGAATATGAACTTAAACAATTTAATGATTTTGTGAACAACATGGCATAATTCATGAGACTACCCCTCCATATTCACCTGAATCTAATGGTGTTGCTGAAAGGAAAAATAGAACACTCAAAAATATGATGAATGCTATGCTTATAAGTTCTGGTGCACCTCTGAATCTGTGGGGGGAGGCAATACTCTCTGCTTGTCATATTCAAAATAGAATACCCTATAAGAAAACCGGTATAACTCCATATGAAATCTGGAAAGGACATGCACCAAACTTAAACTATTTAAAAGTGTGGGGGTGCCTAGCTAAAGTTCTTCTACCTGAACCCAAAAGAAAGAAACTAGGACCCAAAACCTATTGGCTGCAAATGGATATTTAAAAGAAAACTGAAACCTGATGGGTCTTTGGATAAATTTAAAGCTAGATTGGTTGCTAAAGGATACACTCAAAAGAAAGACTTTGATTATTTTGATACATTTGCTCCTGTGACTAGAATTACATCTATTAGAGTGTTGTTTGCTTTAGCATCTATTCATAAGCTTGTGATACATCAAATGGATGTTAAAACTGCATTCTAAAATGGAGAATTGGAAGAAGAAATATATATGGACCAACCTGAAGGTTGTGTGACAACTGAAAATGAACATAAAGTTTGCAAACTTGTAAAATCTTTATATGATTTAAAACAAGCACCCAAACAATGGCATGATAAATTTGATAGTGTTCTTGTTTCCAATGATTATCAGATTAATGATGCTGATAAATGTATTTATACTAAATTTGAGGATAATGTTGGTGTTATCATATGTTTATATGTTGATGACATGCTTATATTTGGTACAAACTTAGAAATTGTAAATGACACCAAATTATTTTGTCTTCTAATTTTGATATGAAAGACATGGGTGAAGTTGATATAATCTTAGGAATTAAAATAACTAGAGATTCTGATCGTATCATGCTTTCACAAGGACACTATATAGAAAGAATGCTGAAGAGATTTGGTTATTTTGACTGCACTCCTATTTCCACACCTTATGATGGTAGCATTCACTTAAGAAAGAATAAAGAATAAAGTGTGTCACAATCTGAGTATGCACAAATCATTGGTAGTTTAATGCACTTGATGAACCATACACGACCTGACATTGCTTATGCCGTGGGACGACTTAGTCGTTACACTCATTGTTCTAATAAGGACCATTGGACAGCATTATATCGAGTGCTAAAGTATCTAAAAGGAACTATTAATTATAGTTTGACATATTGTGGCTTTCCTTCTATTTTAGAGGGATACTCAGATGCTAACTGGATCTCTGACTCTGATGAGTTAAAATCTACAAGTGGATATGTGATCACACTTTGTGGGGGTGCGGTGTCTTGGAAATCATCCAAGCAAACCGTCACAGCTCTCTCCACTATGGAGTCTGAGTTTGTTGCCTTAGAGAAGGCAGGTACTGAGGCTGAATGGCTCAGGAATCTTTTGATTGATATACCAATTTGGAAGAGACCAGCTCCGTCTGTGTCTATTCATTGTGATAACCAAGCTACCATTGCTAGAGCTAAGAATAAAATATACAATGGTAAGAGTAGGCATATTTTCCTAAGACATAAAATTGTAAAGCAGCTGCTGGATGATGGGATCATATCTCTTGATTATGTGAGGTCAGAGCTTAATATAAGTGATCCACTTACCAAACCACTAGGGAGAAAACTAGTGGAGAATACATCGAGGGGAATGGGACTCATGTCTATAACAAAGAGTCAAAAATGATAGTAACCCAACCTATGTGATTGATGAACTCATGAAGTAGGTTCATATGGGTAATAACAAATCATTTGTTGATTTGAAGATGCACTATCATTATTTTATTATTGAGGAGTCCCTTCCTATGATGTAGATAGTGCAAATTGCAATGTGCAAAGGATGAGTATTAGCTCTTAATGGATTACCATAGCCCTTATTGGGTGGTGTGTTTAATTGCAATGCACACTTGATGGATCCACCTATATGAGTGTGGAAGTGGGGCCGCTTCCTATGAGAATATAGACATATTCTCTAGAGCACTCATGAATATCCAGGCAGGGCGCATGGCCGATTCGCGCCAACCCGTTTTGAACAGCTCGGTTCTTGGAATGATATGTGGGTTGTAGGTCAATGATCCATAATTAGGAAGATTGGTTCATAGAAACTTTATGTTTCACCAACTTCCTGTGGGACACACCTACATAACCTAGGTAGCGGTTCATAGACCAAAAGTCACCATTATTGATGCATTGAGTTCTTATGTTTCCTCCTCTTCTCTCTCGTTCCTATTATCATTTCTTTTATTTTGAAATAGTGGGGGATTGTTAGCAATTTGAGGGTATTTCAAAATTAAGCCAAGTTCCTTTAGTCCCACATTGGATAGGAGTAGAACTCTTTAGTGCTTATATATGGAGTCCCTTTCATGATGGGTTGTGTGGGCTAGAAACTAGGGGTGCTCGCGCGCACACAAGCCCATTGAGGCCCAGTGAAGGGAATTGGGCTACCGGATCCAGAAAACCTTAATGCGCATGTGCGCCCGCATCGTACGCGCGCAGGGGGGGGTGCAAATCCGGGTTTCAGAGCCTCGCGGGTGTGCCCGAATGGGTTAAGTTTTGCCAATTTTATTTTGGATTTAATATTAAAATAAAATCTTTTCAAATCCTGTCATAATATTTGGGATTCGTATCTGTCATGTCCTGTCATTGCAGTAACACTTTCCAAGGCTTTCTCTGCACAAGGAAAGATTGGTTCTCTGTCCAAGGATTCTTTCTCTTCCCAAAGATTTTCTAATGATGATAAACTCCCTTTATAAAGGATCTATTCTCTGCTATCAAAAACAGAACTCAACTATCCTCCTCTTCCTCTGAAATTTTCATAGACCCTTCAGTTCTTCCCTGCATCTCTGGAGGAAACAAAACCGAGCTGTTGAGGGCCTGTGCATTGCGAGTGCACGCTTGCAGGGCCAGCGATCGTTGAATCCTGGAGGGTAGGCCGCCATCAACCTGCTGCACCGAGATACTCTCTCAGAGGGGCGCGATCTACTCTTAAGGACAGTGCTCCGCACGCCTCGATCAAATAGAGAAGTTCCTTCCTTCTTGAAAGTTTAATTTAAATAGCTTAGCTTAGCAGTATTTCGTATATCATTTTCCAACAACCGTGTGGTCGACCGGGGCTAGATCCAGAGAGCAGACTCTCTGGAATGGTCGATCGCTAAAGCCTATGTAGTTTTGTACACGTCGGTCGACCGAGCCAGGCTTCGGCGACTGTTCGGTCGACCGTTAGCAGCCCACAACCAGGGTTTTACGGTTTGAAAACTTGGCTTTTAAATACCCATAAAATCCCATAAAATCACATAAAATTCACAAAAAATAAGTTCTTATAAATATTTGAAGAATAAATTTGTGTGACTAAAATTCAACACATATTTCAAACAATTTGAACTATTTTGTGATATAAAAATATAGCTTTAAACCAAAAAAGATATTTTTCAAAACTTAGATTTTGAAATGAAAATTCATTTTCTCCAAAATATGTATAAGTATAAAAATATGATATAGAAACACTCTTGAAGCATATTATGTATGGATAGAATCCAATACACATGATAAATAATATATCTATATTTTTGACAATAAATCCAAAATTAAGTTTTGTTAAAAACAAAAACTTGAAATCATGAACTAGAATCATCAAAATAAGTTGATCGGTCGCTAATATTGCACATTCATTATCATATTCTCATACTTATTATAGAATACACTCTGCTTTTTTCTAATTATTGTTTAATTTATTTGCAGGCCTATTACTAAAGGAGAGGGAAGAGAAACGAGCCCAAAAGCCCATCAAATTCTGATTTAAATTAGAATTAATTCGAAGGCAGTAAATCAGGGTAGATCAGGTCGGTTCAGATCGGTTGAAAATCAGTTAAAAATATATCTCTTCAAATCAATCAGTTAAAACCAACGATCAAAGGTTATTTCATCAAATCCCGGAGCTGAAACGAGAAATCCAGAACCGGATAAAATAATCTCTCGAAACCAGGGACCCCCACCATTTGGGTGTGGCCACCTGGCCACACCCAGGCCGAGGAAAGGTGGCTAAAGCCGCGTTTTCGTGCCTTTGTTGCAACAGTTGGGGGAGCGTATAGGGAACAGTTCAGGGAACGATGATAAATACTCTGTTTTTTAGAGCCTGTTTTTCAGAGCGTACAGGGAACGATGATGCAGAGATAGAATTCAATACACTTTTTCACTCTTTTTAGTATAGGTTTTTGTTTTTCTTTTATGTAATTTTCAGTTTTCATTTATGTAATTCAGAGGAGATCAGAGTTTCATAGGAGAATGAAAATGAAGCTTGTGCTGAGAGTGATACCGGTGTAAGTTATTCTTCTTTTCTCTTATTGTTATAAAATCGAATCTATAGTTACCTTTTTTATGGACTTTGTTTTTGTGTTCTTCTTCTTCTTTTCTACTTCTCTCTTTCTTGTATCAATTGCTATCCAAGAAAGTCTTATAGCATCGAAAGAGCCTTGCCTTTGCGAGTGCCACCGATAGCTCATGCGATGGATTTTAGTCTCAGTCTGTATTATTTCATACTTTTTTTGTCATGATGATGTAATGTGGAAGAGACGAGAATCAACTCTTATAGGCTATGCGCTGGTAACATCGTCGCTAAAGATTCAAGATAAGTTTTTGGTAAAAGGAGGTAAGTAATTATTTTTAATTTTTATTTTTAATTTCTTTCTTTTAACTTTTAGTGTAAATTACCAGCACCACAATCTTTCAAATCTCTTTCACTCTTTTTCACTTTCTTTGTAAATATCACTTCTATTTTCTCCACCTTCTCATTTTACCACTTTCTTCCTAACTTGACTTTAACTCCAATTTTCTCTTTTCATTTTAAGAACTAAAAGAAGAATTTTAATCATTCTTTGTAACCTAAAAGAGAACTTGCTAAAATAGCTTCCATCGCTAGTCACTCCTTGTGGCACAACCCGCATAACCACTTTCTATAGCGGTAGAATTGAGCATTTGTATTTTTGTGTGCAGGTAAAACATCAATCAAATTTTGGTGCCGTTGCCGGGGAAGGACGGTAAGTAATTTTCTTTTTAGCTTACATTTTTTTTGGGGTTAACTTTCTTCTTTGTTCTTGGTGTACAGATTTAATACAAGGAATTTTTGCTGCAGTGGACAGATAAGTGGTCCTAGTCTCTACTCAAGAAAGTAGAGCCCAGAAGCCCTCAGATTTGCTACATTTCTGTGGCAATCTAAGTTAACTACTAACCTGTATTTTCTGCAGGTTGGGTGATTGCAAAGCTAAAATTCTGTAGCTATTTATTTTCTTGTTTATCTCACTGTACATATTTTCTAACGTCAACAGTAAAATGATATTTGTTAAATGCTAAAAATGGTTTAGACTTGAATTTAGGCACGTATCTAATTCGTTTACATTTTAGATTACTGTTGAAGAGTGCTGGAGCCAAGGTATGTGTGCATAGCATTTAGTATAAGGTTCATTTTTGTATGAAATATTGCTTGAGTGTTACTTTTTTCTATATGCTTGTACACTGCACTAAATTGATTTAAGGGTTTGTTCTATAAACAAGATAAGGTGGGGAAGTAATTACCCTTCCTTAGCTCACAAACAATCTTCTCACTCACTAACCCAAGCCTAATTAAAACTGAGTAGACGTTGGCCCTAGGGACATCTTCTACTTAAATAGGAGACTGACCTAAGGGGGAAGTTGATTTGGATCTGACTCTTGTCAAATCGGTGACTAAGGTTAGGGATTAAGGGGAGAAACCCCGAAGGCTGGTGGTTTGGCTTAATTAGGCCCGTCACTTTTGCGCGGATACCTCCCACCAATCTTGCCCCTACCTGGCCGATTAACTTGTGGTCAGATTCAATAATATACCCCCATGGACAGTCTAACTAGTTAGGGTTCGTCTAGGTCTAAGGTTTACGCTTATTTAGGTTAGATTTTTTTCCTTTTTATTTGTTTGCTTATTTGTTTGTTTTTCTTTGTTTGTGTTTAACATTTCTCGTGTGATATGGCTTATAACAACAATTTTCTCAACTTTAATGGTGATCCATATTACACCCCGATCTCTTTTTCGGATATTACCAACCTGGTATATCATAACTTTAACCAATTTACTGTGCCGGATTGGTCTTATCCGAATCAATACAACCCATTCCCCAATCTTATGACTATAATTTTCAAAATAATTCTAACTCTTCACAGAGTCAATGGGGATTCACTTCCCCTGAGTTTAATTTTCAACCAACTTGTCCTTCATATCCACCTTGTCCACAATTATCACAATATTCATTCCCCGATTTTGCTTCTAATACTCCTTTTCTAGACCAACTTATTGAAGAAAAATCCAAGCTAGATAAGAGTATAGAAGCCATCAGGAGGCCGAACAAAAATTTCAGGCCTCCCTAATTCCATAATATGTTCAAGATTCATACTCAGTTCCACTAGTTTAAAATAGAAAACCATCAATCTTGGAAATAAGTATGCGAGAGTCCAAGCAACAATCACAAAATCTGATGGACTCACGATTGCATCACAAATTCCAAAACAAAACTTCATCTTTTCAAGTCCAATCGCAACAAAATGATGAACCAATTGACTATGAAAAGATGTTTGAAGCCATGATTTAGGCTCAAATCGCTCATCATGACATAGATATAATGATCCAAACACTCCATCTCACCGTTTGACCATTTCAGATGTTGCTAACCATTCTGTTAGAGCTGAAGAATCATGTTATTTTGAAAAATAAGATTCCATTTTATCACACCCATTTGAACTTGCCCAAATCCCAAATTTTGAGAACAAAATTGACATTTTGGCAAGTTATCCCTTTCTTGAAATTGAACTTAAATATGATCCTGAATCTCAACTTGGTATTTCAATTCTACTTCCTGATTCAATAATGACTCCGGTATCTTCACCTGATTTCAATCTTTTTCCCGAGTCAACATTGGATCTTGTGCCAATTCATCATGAAATTGAATCGCCAATCTTTTATGATCATCATATTGAACTTGACCAATTTCATGCTTTTGAAAGTCCCATTGACAAATTGGCAAGTTCTCATTTTTATGAAATCGAACTCAATGAGAAATGTGACCTAGATTCTCAGATTTGTGATCCAGTTCAACTTCCTGAATCAATATTGACTCCTGTTTTGTTACCCAACTTGAGCAATAATTTAGAGTCAGTTTTGATTCCTATACCTGACATTTTTAAACTTGAATCACCAATATTAAGTCACATTCGTTTGTTGGGAAATGAATGTGGACTTAAGTTTCAAATACTTGATTTGGACCCACTTCCTGAACCAATCTCGACTCCTGAATCTTTACTTGACTTAGTCCCTGAATCGGCATAATTCTTGTACTTCCTAAGTCCAAGTCAATCATTTCATCTTTCACACTCCATTTTGGGACAAGGGTGTTGATAAAATTGACTCCAAAATTATTTGTGAAATTTGAAAATTAGATGGGGTAAAATTCTTAATAAAAATCATTTATGTATACATCATTTTAGTGGGTTATATGAGAGAGGTTTCTGGTGGTTCCTCCGAACTCCTCACAAAGTCGATTGAGCAGCATTTCGTGGACCAATCAGACCACGACCGGAACCACCACCTTAAGCTAGTATTTTTCTTCCCTTTCTTCTTTTTCATGCATTTATGCATTAATTCATACATTGAGGATAATGCATGAGTTAGTTGTGGAGGAGGGTTCTAACATAACTTAGGTTTTCTTTTATTATTAAAATTTTTTTACTTTTAAAAACTTTTAGAAACAATATTTTGACATTTTTTTTTGTAAGAAATTAAGTCAATTTTAAGGAATAGGAGAATCATAATTAGAATTTATTATACAGTCAAAATAAGATTATTTATTCGATTTTTAAGGTTAGGAAGAAAATTTGTGAAAGTAATTTAGTCGTGATCTTTACCTTGATGAAATATGCACACTTCATACACTTACACGCTTAGGGTTCAAAAACAAAGATTCTTATGTCTTAAAAAAAGAAAATAAAATATATCTTTGAAAGATAAACAAATCTAATTATTGATTAGCTAGGTGCTTTGGCCTAAGCAAGCCTTGATATTTATGTGAAAGATGATTAGATAAGTTTGAGAAAAATATATATATAAAAATTCTCTAATTAAGCTAGGTATTTGTGCCTAATAAAGCATAAGTATTCACGCCTAAAAGCGGTTCATATAATAAAATCCTTAATTTTGAGGCCTTGTTTGCTCGAGTTCTTAAGTCCTTGGGGTATTTTCTCACCCGGTATCCTTAGACCCTTTGGTTTGGGAGTCACCGATTAAAGGCTCGTTACATAGGCAAATTGGAAAGCCTAATAGAACTAAGGAATAATGACACATAAAATAAAAAATAATAAATAAATAAGACATAAGCGTTAGAGTTAAAGAACCCTTAGTCAAAATTTCACGGTCACAAAGCTTCATATGACTTAGGGTAAAGTAATAGACTAGATGAGAAGCACAATTTGACTCCTTACTTTGATTGATAACAAATTTTTGAATAGTGACTAAGTTTAGGAATGAAAAATTCAGTTTTTTTATAACTTATAGATTACTTAAATCTTACAATAATATATCAAATATTTTTCTTTCAAAATGTGTTTTCAAAATACTAAAATTTTTCTCTTTCTTTATAGATTTTGTGGGTGTAATCCACTGAAAACTCTCACGAGATAAAACTCATCCTCTAGGAAAAATCTGGAGGTTTAACGGCTTGTTGCGCATGCTCAGTGCAATCGCGTGACCTGCGAAAGTGGTCTAATAATTTTTTGTTTAGTTGTTTTGCTTGAGGACGAGCAAAAGATAGGTTTGGGAGTGTGATCGGTCGCTAATATTGCACATTCATTATCATATTCTCATACTTATTATAGAATAAACTCTGCCTTTTTCTAATTATTGTTTAATTTATTTGCAGGCCAATTACTAAAAGAGAGGGAAGAGAAATGAGCCCAAAAGCCTATCAAATTCTGATTTAAATCAGAATTAATTCGAAGTCAGTAAATCAGGGCAGATCAGGTCGGTTCAGATCAGTTGAAAATCAGTTAAAAACATATATCTTCAAATCAATCGGTTAAAACTAACAATCAAAGGCCGTTTCGTTAAATCCAGGAGCTGAAACGAGAAATCCAGAACCGGATAAAATAATCTCTTAAAACCAGGGACCCCTACCATTTGGGTGTGACCACCTGGCAAACGCGACCAAAGCCGCATTTCACGCCTTTGTTGCAACAGTTGGGGGAGCGTTTGCTCCCCCTATCTTCGTACGCCCCTCCCCGTTGGGTTATGCCTATAAATACTGGATTTTTCAGAGCGTACAGGGAACGATGATGTAGTGATAGAATTTAGTCCACTTTTTCATTCTTTTTAGTTTAGGTTTTCGTTTTTCTTTTTATGTAATTTTTAGTTTTCATTTATGTAATTCAGAGTAGATCAGAGTTTCATAAGAGAATGAGAATAAAGTTTGTGTTGAGAGTGACACCGGCGTAAGTTGTTCTTCTTTTCTCTTATTGTTACAAAATTGAATCTATAGTTATCTTTTTTATGTACTTTATTTTTGTGTTCTTCTTCTTTTCTTCTACTTCTCTCTTTCTTGTACCAATTGCTATCCAAGTGAGTCTTATAGTATCGAAAGAGCCTTACCTTTGCGAGTACCACCGATAGCTCATGACGATGGATTTTAGTGTCAGTCTGTATCATTTCATACTTATTTTGTCTTGATGATGTAATGTGGAAGAGACGAGAATCAACTCTTATGGGCTATGCGCTGATTGCCTCCACTTCAAGGTAACATCGTCGGTAAAGATTCAAGGTAAGCTTTTGGTCACAGGAGGTAAGTAATTATTTTTAATTTCTTTCTTTTAACTTTTAGTGTAAATTACCAACACCACAATCTTTCAAATCTCTTTCACTCTTTTTGTAATTTCTGTGTATATATCACTTCTATTTTCTCGACCTTCTCATTCTACCACTTTCTTCCTAACTTGACTTTAACTCCATTTTTCTCTTTTCTTTTTAAGAACTAAAAGAAAAATTTTAACCATTCTTTGTAACCTAAAAGAGAACTTGCTAAAAAAGCTTCTATCGCTAGTCTCTCCTTGTGGATCACGACCCGCATAGCCACTTGCCATAGCGGTAGAAATGACCACTTGTATTTTTGTGTGCAGGTAAAACATCAATCAAGACAATAAAAACTAAACAATGTATATGGATGAATCCACTATACATATAAATCATGTAAACTTGTTTTGATTCTATCTATTCTTGAAAACTAAAGATACGTTCTAGATTGATCCAAAACGGTTAAACCGAAACTAAAAACTATTTTAACTTTTGTGTGCGTGTGTGTGTGTGTCAAGTTGATCATATCAACGCTAGTCTATCTTTACACAAGATCTAAAAAACAAAAAAAAAACTAATCAAACTGAAGTCTTCTAGTCGATCTTTATCTTCAAGACGACTCGATTCAAACTCGATCCAAAGAGCTTGACTTCTTCTGAGTACTAGATACGATCTTGAAGTGCAAGCTCTTGAATTAACTCATGTTAGCTCCAAAACTAGCTTTGAATCCTTTGTTGAAGCTAATCACCTGCTAAGATCTTAATCAATATCTAAAATTTATTAAACACAAGATCATTAGTAAATTATCCTTCATAAGTTAGTCATCATCAAAACTAAGGTGGAAGGCCTCTGGGCTAACAATTTATCCTTCATTATTCTTTATTTAAATTTGGTAGTTAACTCTCTTTTTTATTATGGTGTGTAGTTACTTAAATGGGAAGTTGAGGATAGAAGAGCTACTATTTTATCTCTCATCCTGTCTAAATTTAAATTTTAATTGAAATCAAATTGAAATCAAGAGGAGGAAAGGATATATCATCATCTTCACAATTTAAATTCAAAATCAGAAGATATATTTCTAGAAGATGGATGGGATAAAGCAAATCATAATTGGAGATAAGGAGGATAATTCAAATTAAATTCAGAGTTCAAAATCAATTCAGACTCGAATTAAGACTTGATACCTTTTAGTCTATTGATCATAATTTTCTTTACAGAAAATCAAATCCGATGAATCAAGGTGCTACAGAAAGAAGACTTAAAGGGCTACAATTCTTATGTTGATCATTATATATGTTCAGTTGTCTGATAAGTAATATTTAGTAATCAACACGCTGATTTGTGGCAGATTAGTTCAGAGCTGAATTCCTCATATTGAATTGGGATTGGATTAAAACTCTTAATGTGCATCTTATTGTGCTTGGCTTTAAGGCCTATTTAAAGAGCTAAAATCTCTCAAAATCAAATCTCGAAACCAGAGATCAAAGCTTAGGGCCTTCTTTAGTTTCTTTTTCTTCCAAATTATAGTTTTTATTTTTTAGGGTTTAGTTCAAGTTGATTTGTAAAGAAGGAGGAAGCTCTTGTAATTGTATCAATAATAATATTTTTCTATTCTTCTTTCCATTTTTTTTATTTACTTACTTTCTCTTTTATCGTGCAATCTTCTTTACCATGCTTTCTTTAATCTTCATC
>JAVJIF010034685.1:47500-98391 GCA_038442645.1 Agave tequilana
TAATTAATAAGATTTTTTTCTATTCTTCTTTTCAATTTCTTTTCTTTGTTATTTACTTGCTTTCTCTTTTATCATGCAATCTTCTTTACCATGTTTTCTTTAATCTTCATTATGTGTAGCTAATTCACTCTAAGGCTTGCTAATCTCTCTACCGCTACTTCTAACTTTATGTTAGAATAAACTGATCAAATCATATGCATGCTTAACCCTAGGATTAGTAAAAGTTCATGAAGACACATGATAATATCTAATTAAATCTATATATGTTAATACTTCTCAATTATTTTTCTTATCCTATGCTTAGATAGTTTGATAGTTTAATATTGAATTCTTGTTATTCTTCTTATTCTATGCTAAGAAGATTTTGATAGTTTAATGTTAGGTCGTGGTTAGTGATTATTTTAAATAATTGTTATCTTATGTATCTTGCTTGAATTGAATGCAATTCTTAGGTATAACTTTTATGATCCAAAGTGAAGTATGTTCTAGTATAAGTTAGTAAGTTAGTGGTGGTGGATGATTAGTAACCTTTATTTTCTTTAATTTTGTTAAAAACCCTAATCTTTAAACAAAATCCAATCTTCATCTTATTTTTATCTCTAACACTTAGTATAGAATTGTTTTTATGTTTAAGCCAAAGAAGAACCATTAACTTATTTAGTGACTAAAAAGATATCAAAATGCTCCCATCACATCTCTTCCTAAGGATCGACCCGTATAGCCCTTGCAACTGCGGCTAGATTGTAGGAATTCAGAGTTCATTACACATCAGATAAACACTTCCTAAACCCTATCTTTTCCTCAATCGGTCCTCTTGACCTACATTCAGTCTCCAAGCAGCCCCTCTTGAGATTTTCTTAACTTTGATTTTGAGAACTCCAAAATCAACATATGTATACTAATTATTAACAACCTTGCTAATTTTATATAGCTCTTCTCAGCATCGAGAAGACCTTTACCTTTCACTGATTACAACTTTCAATCTACAAGCCTTGAATGTGGAGTGCAAATGATTCTTTGCTGTGGCTTATAGGAGTTTTCTTCTACTTCTGCCTAACGAGTTTTCTGGAAGTGGACTAAGGGAAAATGAGACAAGAACTTTTGTATCTTGATAGAAATTTCAGAACTTTTGAAGTCAAGAGATTGGAATGGATGTATGATTCAAAGTTTAAGAATCTCTAGCTATTTAAAAGGCTTTTGACAACTGAAAACCAATTATTGGACATTTTAAAATCCAAGAAAATAACTGTTAGAAAGGAGAGAATAGGTATCAATAAATCAGAATAACAACAGCTATAAACTGTTAAATCAGTCGACTGGAAGATATAATAGTCGACTGATAAGTATCTGCTCAAACAACTTAGTTGATTGGCTATGGAGTTGTTCGACTAAGAAATAAGATCTGAGAATTATCAGTCGACTGGTCTAAAGCATCAGTCGACTGATCAAGTCAAATTGAGAAAATCTAGAGTATGTTAAAGTCAATAGTCGACTGATATATATTATAGGTCGATTGGACAAGGTACCAGAAGATGATCTAGGTTCTGTAGGAGGCATTAGTCGACTGATTCAAAAAATAGGTCGACTAATACATACAAAACAAGCTATTTTGGGTTTAGGGGGTGTGTGTGTGTTCAAGGCTTTTACAACAACTACTAAGACATGAAAAATAAAATTACAACATTATGATTGTTACATGTCTTCAAAATATCTTCTTGAATCTTTACTTGAGCCTTTATACATCAATATTTGAGCTTGATATGCGCTTGATAAATAGATAGCTTAGCTTTGAATACTGTATAAGATGTTAGTACACACACTTATGTTGTTATCATTAAAACATCAAAATAAGAGATCCAACATTCTCTCCTTTTTGATGATGACATCCTAATTCTCCCCCTGCATTAAAGATGTGAGAACCTAATCTCCTCCTGCATTAAAGATATGAGAAAATAAATAATACATAAATAGATAACACTCCCCCAGCAACACTCTCCCTGCATTAATTCTTGGTTAGTTAACAATAATTTCACCCTCTTTGTCATAAACAAAATGGAATACATAACATAGAAGATAGAGTTATTACAAAAGATATCCATAAGCATCACATAAGAAGCAACATAGAGTTATTACAACACATGTAGCATAACATAGAATGTTTAGAAAATATTGTTTTGAACTGAAATAAAAGTACATAAACTAAGATAGAAATGCATCCATAAGTCATCTTCAATAATCGAATCTGAGAGGAGGTGAAGGTGGAAACCGAGCAAAGTACGCACATTGTGTATCATACATCTCATCAAACTTCAAAGACAAAAAATGAAGTTGCTCCATGAGAGAACTCAGATTTTCCAAAATAAGAGTATTGAATTCAATTAAGGAGTTGTGATGTACAAGGAGTTGATCATGTTGCTCAAAAAGACAATCTTGCCCAGATTTTAATTCAGTGATTTGAGCAGAGACAGAGTTATAATAAGCATCACTAAAAATCATAAGATGAAGGAGGAAAAACATGAGGTTCTTCATAATAAGTAGATGATGGATCTTGAGGTTGGCTATTATGATGGGTAGATGGGGATGGACCAGCTTCTGTTAGACTAATAAGAGAGGGAATTTTCATCCTTAGAAGGACAGTGTAGTCAAACAACTCAAAGTTACTAACCACATTCATTTCATTCTTATGATCAACATAGAATTTTTTTTTTAAATGAAAGTGAGGAAAGCACCATATGGAAGAAATGTGGAATGATGCTTTTTAATAGTATCAAAAATAATATCAGCCCAATTAACTTTAAGACCAGCCATGACAGCATAAACACAAATAGTCAAGTCTTGAGAGAAATAATGAAAAGAACTAGTTTTGGGAATCAAGTTTTAAGGTAAAATTCTTCCAATGAGTCTTGGAATAGATTTTAACTTATTATTTATCATGGGTAATCTCTTACTCGGTAGGAAAATTTTAGATAAGATATCACCATCATTCATTTTAATTTGATCAAGAGTGAGTCCCTTATAGGGAATGCCAAGAATTTTTCAAGTGATTTTGTGGTCAATTTAATTTCATTGCTTTTGATTAATGCATCAATGATAGGAATATTTGCATGAGTAACAAGAGTCAATTTAGCATAAAATAAAAGCACATGGGATAGATAGTAGGGTGCTTTATTTTCAGCAGAAAATAGATTGAAAAGTCCAGACTTATCAAAATATGAAGCAAGATTATAGGAGAAAAAAAATCTAAAAAATGGACAAATCTGCCTGGACTAATTTCTAGATTAGAAAGTCTCATAAATTCAGGCAGAGTATCTTCATCTCTAAGATAAATTTCTAGATTTTTAGTTGAAGTGAAATAATTAAACTTAGATTTCTTAGATCTAGACATGATAGAAATGAAACTGGGAGAGATTGAAGCTTACAAGAGAGATGTAGCGAAGAAGAGGTAAAATTGCTGTTGGCTGACTGGAATTGCTGTTGGAAAAGGAGATCCGGTTGATTAGGCTAGTGCTCAATTGAAGGAGAAGAACAGCTGCAGAAAATTTGGGGCAGATCTGAACTATTGAGGTGATAAAGTGAGAAAGAGGGGTTTTGAGAGTATCCAAGGGTTGAGATTCATCAAAGTGATGATGGATGGCTTGAATTGGAGGTAGGAGAAGTTGGGTATAAGTTATAAGAGGTAAAAGAATGGGTGTGAGGAGGATCCAATAAGTGAAAAATCAGAAAACCGATAGTATTAGTCGACTACTGAGCCTATTAATCGACTGATAGAAGTTATACGTCGACTGATGGTCTATGTACTAAGACTTATGAACATCAAATTTATGTTATGTAAATTTGTAAAAAAATTATGTAAAATTATATAAAATATATTAAATACCAGAATATAGAGCAAATACCAAGTTCTCTTCTAAATTTAAGAAAAATGTCTTCTTTTAAAGGTTTTGTCAATATATGTACAATTTGTTTTTCAATAGATATAAAGTCCAAAGATATATCACCTTAATCACATGATCATGTAGAAAATAATGTAGAATATCAATATGTTTTGTACATAAGTGCTGAATATGATTTTTAAATAAATTAATAGCACTTGTATTATCACACATTATTGAAGATGTGGGACAATTAATGCCAAAGTCAATTAAAGTTTGTTTCATCCACAAAACTTGGGCATATCAATACTAGCAGCGATATATTCTGCTTTTGTTATAAATAGTGACACAGAGTTTTGTTACTTGCTAAATCAAGGAACTAGTGAATGTCCCAAAAAGTGACATGTACCACTAGTACTCTTTCTATCTGATTTACAACCAGCAAAATCAACATCACTATATGATAGTAAATCAAAGGTGCTTGATTTTAGATAAAACAAACTAAATTAACTATATTCTTAATATATTTAAAAATCTTTTTCACTGATTTAAAATGTGATTTTTTAGAACTAAACTGATACTAGCACATAAAAACGCAAACATTATATCATGTCTACTAGCAGAAATATTTAAGAGTGTTCCAATCATACCTCTATATAAATTTTGATTTATACTCTTATCATTTTCATCTTTATCTAACATAGTAGTAGATCCCATTGGAGTTCTCTTACTACTAGTATTATCCATGTCAAAGCGCTTGAGTAGATCTTTTGCGTATTTACTTTGGTTGATAAAGATTTATCCTTTATTTGTTTGATTTGCAAACCCAAAAAAAGTTGAGCTCACCTATGTGACTCATTTCAAACTCATTCTGCATATTTTTAAAAAATTCTTGACAAAAATTTTCGTCAGTAGAACAAATATAATGTCATCAATGTATACTTGAATTAATAGTATATCATTATTAACATATTTAATGAAAAGAGTAGTATCTATCTTACGAATTTTAAAATCGAGATCCAAAAAACTCTTTATATCATACCAAGCACGTGGTGCTTGTTTATGACTATATAAAGCCTTGTTTAGTTTAAAAACATGATTATAAAATTTTTCATGTCTAAAACCGGGAGGTTGCTTTACATAAACTTTTTCCTTAATAAAACCATTTAAAAAGCACTTTTAATATTTATCTGATAAAGTTTAAAATTTATATCACAAGTAAAAGCAAGTAAAATGCGAATGGACTCAAGTCTAGTAACCGGAGCATAAGCTTCATCAAAATCAATACCTTCCTCTTAGTTAACCTTGTGCAACCAATCTTACTTTATTTTTTATAACTTGTCCTAATTCATCAGTTTCTTTTTGAACACCCATTTTATGCCAATTATAGTATGATCGAGAGGTTGTGGAACAAGATCTCATACATCATTTCTAATAAATTGGTTCAACTTTTCTTACATAGCAATAATCTAAAAATCATCATCACATGCTTCTTTAATATTTTTAGATTCAGTAGAAGATAAGAAAGTAATATGAGTGATATAATTTAATTTGGATCGAGTTTGAGCACCTTCTGAAATGTCTCCAATTATCAAATCTTGAGGATGATTTCTCACATCTACAAAAGCTTTTGATAATTTAGATGATATTTCATCTTTATTAGAAATGTTAGTATTTTTATGAGATGTAATAATAAGAGATGTAATATCATCATCATCAATACTTATATTATGGAAAAAATTAGGTAATGATTCATCAAATGTAACATACAGAGATTCTTCAGTAGTAGAAATTTTTCTATTGAAAATTCTGCATGCTTTACTCCTAGTTGAGTATCCAACAAAGATTTCTTCATTAGATCTAGTATCAAACTTGTCCAAAATTTCTCTGTATTCAAAATAAATTACTTGCATATATTTTAAAATAAGAAACTTTTGGAATTCTTCCAAAAAATTAATTTATAACAAGTCTTATTTAAAAGTGGTTGAATATGAACACGATTTAAAATATAGCATGCAGTAGGAATTGATTCAGCCTAAATGTACTCTGGAAAATTGCTATCAACAAGCATGGTTCTAGCACACTCTTTCTGTATTTTATTTTATCTTTCAACAACTCTATTTTGAGGAGAAGCTCTAGGAAATACAAAGTTATATGTAATACCAAACTTATTATAAAAATTTATAAATGATTCATTCTCAAATTCTCCTCCACGGTCACTTCTGATGGTGATAATAGTTAGAGACTTTTTATTTTGAATT
This sequence comes from Agave tequilana, assembly GCA_038442645.1. Taxonomy (NCBI): domain Eukaryota; kingdom Viridiplantae; phylum Streptophyta; class Magnoliopsida; order Asparagales; family Asparagaceae; genus Agave; species Agave tequilana. Next base: position 53,634 of record JAVJIF010034685.1, read on the forward strand.
CTCTTACAAAAACTTGCAAACTCATTAAAAGTATCTTTTTTATTTTTCAAAAATGTAACCCATGTAAATCGAAAATAGTCATCTACGATAACAAATACATATATACTTTTATTCAAAGATGGAATTTTAGTAGGACCAAATAAATCCATTTGAAGGAGTTCTAATGGTCTACTAGTAGAAATCAAATCTTTTGATTTAAAACAAGATTTGATTTGCTTACCGAGTTGACATGCATCCACATTAATGATCCTTTTTAAACCATGTTTTAGAAGACCATTAACCAAATCATAATTTTAAAATCTTTGAAATATTTTTCATATTCAAATGATCAAATCTTTTGTGTCAAAGTCAAGAATCATTGCTAGAAGCAATTAAACATAAATTATTTGAAAATTGCAAAACATTTATTGATAATTCATAAATATTAATTTCTTGAATACCTTTAAATATATCATCAACCATATTTGCATCATAAATAAGACAAGCATCTTTTTCAAAAATAATTTTGTAATCCTTATTACGTAATTAACTAATACTCAAGAGGTTATATTTAGAACCACTTACCAAAAGAATATTTTCAATAAGGGGTTTATCAGGATTACTTAACCAGTCGATACCAATAACTTTTTCTTTGTTATTGTCTTCGAATGTTATTGTTCCTCCATTCTTATTTTATATAGAAGAAAGCATTGATATGGATCTAGTTATGTGTTTGGAACAACCACTATCGAGTATACATCTTTTCTTTTGGGTTGCCTATAAGATATAACAATTTACTTGGTACTCGTTTTCAATAGGGTCCGAAAGGATTAACCTTTAGGAGCCCAAATCCAATTGAAACTTGGTTTTAACTTGTTAAAATAAACATAATTAGCAGAATTACAAATAGTATTATGTATGAACTAATATAAGCATCCTTATCAAAAGAATTCAAATCTTTAGGAACCCATATAAATTTAAATTTGGGTCGACCAGGAAAACTTTTAGAATTCTTTTTAATATAAGAATGATATGAAATATGATCTTTCTTATCATATGCATGAGAAAAATTTTCTTTTGGAAAACTTGTCTAAAATAATTTATCTTGTTTTTCTTTTGAAAAATCAATGCCAAACTGATTATTTGAAATCTTTTAAGAAGATAACAAATTGTTCAAATTTTGCTTCCATTTATTGAATTTTGAAATATTTTTCAAAAGTTCTTCATATTTTTTTTTCAAAGATAAAATATCTTTTTCAAATCAGATATTCGAGAATCCAAAGAAAATGTTTTTAATATAAGATTCAAATTTTCTTCAATCACCTTTTCTTTTTCTTTTGTCAAATCTTTTTTTTTAATCTTTCAATTTTTGAATTCAAGTAATAACTCATTAAAAGTATTTAATAATTCATCATAATTAGAAAATTCTTGTACCTCTTCATCTTGTGTCATGAAACATATGTTGACTGATTTGGTGGCTTCTTCTTCTTCATCGGAGGAAGAAGGTCACTGTCATCCCATATTGCTTGAAAAGCCTTCTTCTTGAACTTGTTCAATTTGTTGAAGTTGTTGAAGTTGACTTTTGGTTTAAGTAAATGATAGTCTTTCTTCATGTGTCCTAGTTTGTTACACTTAAAACACAAGAAAAATTCATTAGTTTGCTTAGTTTTATTGAACTTACTTTTTCTTAAAAAAATTTCTAAAGTTTCTTGTAATCATGGCCTTGTCTTCTTCTTCTTCATCTGAATCTTCTAAATCGGATGATGCTTTAAAGGCAAGAACTTTCTTCTTGGATTGTAATTATTCATCCTTCTTTCTCTCTTGCACTTGTACTTTGTACGTCATTACGTTACCAATTAGATTTTCCAACATGAATATGGAAAGATCATTGGCCTCTTCTATAGCGATGGTCTTCTTTTTCATTCTGGTGTGAGTGCCCGAAGTACCATTCTTACCATTTCCACTTAAATGTAGGTTTTTCCAAGTGCAACCAAGGAATTGGTGATGTCAGTGAATCTTGTGATATTCCAGTGATTGTTGCATTTCTTTCATTTTGAACCATTCAAACCTGTGCACATGAACAAAAATTTTAGATTCCTTAACTTTATTTGTACCTTCATAATTACCTGTAATGTGTGCCATATTTGATATGCTGATGTGGCCATTGACATACGATTGAATTCTTCTTTGTTCAAGACACAGAAGAGTGTGTTAATTGCTTTTGCATCAACGTTGATCGATTTTTTTCCTCGGACCATTAATCGTAGTTTGTCATGGCTTCTCGTATGCCTTCCATAATGTTCCAAAGTTTGTAGTTGATCGATTGTAGCTAGATCTTCATTCTATACTTTCATTAGTTGTAGTTTGATTCATCAAATAGTGGTGATCGTTGTGTGGAATGTCCTCCCTTGAATTGCCATCTTTTCAATCTTGCTCTGATACTAAGTGTGGGATCCTGTATATCACAACTATAGCACTAGAGGGGGGTGAATAGTGTTTACAAAATTTTCACTAGCGATATTTGTAACTATGAAAACTAAAAACAATCGCATTGAAGTGTTTACAAAGTTTTCACTAGAGATATTTGTAACTATGAAAACTAAAAACAATCGCATTGAATAAAATCAGAATAGCAAACATAAACAAAGTGATTTTATCTTGGTTTAGTCCTTTTGATCTACATTCAGTCTCCAAGAAACCCCGCTTGAGATTTTTCTTAACCTTGATTTTGAGAACTACAAAATCAATACATGTACACTAATTCATAACAGCCTTGCCAATTCTGTACAACTCTTCTCTATACCGAGAAGACCTTTACCTTTTATTGATTACAACTTTCAATTTACAAGCCTTGAATGTGGAGTGCAAATGGTTCTTTAATGTGGCTTATAGGGTTTCTCTTCTACTTCTGCCTATCAAGTTATTTGAAAGTGGGCTAAGGCAAAATGAGAGAAAACTTTTATATCTTGACAAAAATTTCAGAATTTTTGAGGTCAAGAGTTTGGAATGAATGTATGAATCAAAGTCCAAGAATCCCTAGCTATTTATAGGGCTTTTGGCAACTAAAAACCAGTTATTGGACATTTTAAAATTCAATAAAATAGCTATTAGAAAGGAGGGAATAGATATCAATAGATCAGAATAATAACAACTATAAACTACCAAATCAGTCGACTAGAAGATATCTCAGTGACTGATAAGTGTCTATTCAGACAACTTAGTCAACTGGCTATAAAGTTGGTCGACTGAGAAATAGGATCTGTGAACTATCAGTTGACTGGTCCAAAACATCCGTCGACTGATCACATCAGTTGACTGATCAAGTCAAACTGAGAAAACCTAGAGTCTGTTGAAGTACAATAGTTGACTGATATATATCATAGGTCGACTGGATAAGGTACCAGAAGATGATCTAGATTCTGTAGGAGGCATTAGTCGACTGGACCAAAGAATAAGTCAACTAATACATGCAAAACAAGCTATTTTGGTTTTAGGGTGGTGTGTGTTCAATACTTTTATAACAACTCCTAAGACATGAAAAATAAAATTACAACAATATGAATGTTACATGTCTTCAATAAATCTTCTTGAATCTTCACTTGAGCCTTGATACATCAGTTTATGAGCTTGATATTAGTTTGATAGACAGATAGCTTAGCTTTGAATACTGCATAAGATATTAGTACACATAGTTATATTGTTATCATCAAATCATCAAAATAAGAGATCCAATAGTTGTGGCACCATGTGATCTTGCGGGATCAATTATATTGGAGATCCTTCATTGTGGTGAAGGTGGGGACGCAAAGCAAGTGGCTCGAACCTCGAAATAATTCTTTCGTATTTGCGGTTGCTTTCTCTCTACTCACTTGTATTTATATATCTTGCATGCTTATATTACTTGTCTATCTTAATTGCTTGGTATAGTTCTATATGCTTATACTTGTTTGAACTAAGAGAGCAATTGAAGCACCTCAACTCTTAATCAAAAGAAATTTTGAGGAGAAGTTCTAGACCCATGCATTCACCGTAAACTCGGCTTCATTCTCTGGTTATCCATTTTGTTAAGTTTTTAGTTAGTATAAAAGTTTTTATTTCTGCATTTAATTAGCACGTCACCTATTCATCGCCCTAGGTGATTGCTCAGAGAGCACTGCAAAATTTGCGGCCGATCGATTGGTCGACTGACATGCACAGCTTGGATATGTGCACAAGCCTATGCAAATTTGGTCGACTGGACGGTCGACCCGCGAGTAAGCTCTGTTGGCGGTCGACTGACCGTCAACCGGCACTACCAAAATTCTCATGTATATTGTATTTTAAAAGCTCTATTGAAAACCTTTTAAAAATACTTTGTTAAATCTTGTAAAAATAAGTTCATATAAATTCTGTTTAACAAAGTACATGTGATCAAGAATCAACATGACTTGTAAACTTTGAAACTTTTTTTTTGAAATAACAAAAAACTTTTTGAAATAAATCTTTTTTGGATCATTTTTCTCAAAATGAATTTCTAAAAAATGAAATTCAATACTAATTTTTTTTTCAATTTATGCAAGAAAACTTGGTATCAATTGTGTGTGTGCATATATCAATGAGCCTTCCAAACTCTAAACAAGATTTTAACAAAAATAAATTTTACTTAAATGAATTCTTCTATTTTTTTAGAGATGCTTCAATACATCCAAATTTGATTCCTCGAGCTTGAATCCTCTTAAGTATATGAATCGTTCTTTGCGCTTGAGCTCTTGAATTAATATGTGTTAGCTTCAAGCTTAACTTTGAGTCTTTTGTTAAAGCTATATAAATAAATTATGATCTTATTAAACTTGTAATTTAAATAATCATAAGATCATTAGTATAATAACTACATGAGTTAACCATCATCAAAACGTTAGTGATGGACCTTTGGGTTAACAATCTCCCCTTTTTGATAATGGCAAAACTCATGGAGTTATTCAAAAAACAACTATGGAGAGAGCTTCTTATAAAGCTCCCCTGAAGATATGCATGATGATATTTCAATATAGTCCATTTGCAACATATAAAGATATATCAATTTAAAGCTCTAAGATGCATACAATAAATAAGCAATATGAGAATACTAAGCATAAATAGGCCACCATCCACCCAAACCATCCACCTCCAAAAACATGCAGACACAAAAAGGTATATAGAAACACATGAGAAACTATACATAACATAATCCAAAACATAATCATAAAGTATGTTAACAAACCATCATTCAAATTACAAACCATAATTTAAAGCATAATCCAAAGTCATAGAGTTAAATAAGGAGTTATACATGCCAAGTGTTTTTGAAACAAAAGTACACAAAATAGATAAAAGACAAATAAATCTTAGGATCTCCCATGGCTTCCAACGCCAATATTTCTCTCCCTTTTTGCCAACATCAAAAGGTGAGATCAATCCTGCTCCTCGATGAAGTCGGTGTCGGGTGCGTAGAGAGAAACATCTGGAGGATCAATGACTGGTCGATAAACACTTATCGGTGAGGGCCTACAGATGGTAGATGCTGAGAATAGCCATAGGGCATAGGAAGAGGCCACTCGTTCTTAGAATAGAAAAAATCATTGCACTCTTGGAGATATCGACTGGCCTAGCACATGTGAGCAATGTAATTCCAAAATTCTGCTTGATTAGCAAGAATATTTTTGGAGGAAGAGGAGGAACTGAGCTCAATAGTTCATCTTATATGTTAAAGTAGTGAGTTGTATAGAGGAGGAAGATGACCGGAATCAAATTCTGGAGGAGGTTATGGTTGAGGGACATGGGCACACTCAAAAGCTCATGCTTGCATCCTTATAAGTAGGGCAATCAATGTTAACGGAAGGAGCAAAAACAATCTCACAAGAAACATCAATTTTGAAGTATTTAAAGAGTTGAGTAATCATTATCCCAAAAAGAAGATTCCTACTTGGGAGCAGGAGATTTTCAGAAAGCATGAAGTTAATAATGATCTTGGGGATATTTATTCTAATGCCTTTCAGAAGGCAATAGATGAGAAGTGGGGCACAATCCCTAGCATGACTATATTCTTCCGATTTAGGAAGGAGGTTATAGAAAACAATCTTGGCACGAATTTAAGGAGTGGGAGTATAGTACTTCACTTTTTTTATACTTGACCAAGGCAGGATTATCATCGTTATGAAGCAAATGGAAGCAATATATGGGGATTCATTTTCAAGGTATTCAAAATCTTCAAGATCATAATTATAGATATCAGCACCATCACACGAGAGCTGGAGGCCTCAAGCAAAAACTTCTAAGAGAATTTTCATTCATAATTTCCTATCCTAGAATAAATCACATTCTCATGAAAGAACAAGTTCGAATAGAAAATGGCTGCAAGACTCGGTAGACTTGTTCATTGATGGAAACAAAGTATTCAAGATGATTGACCTAAAAATTTGGCCAAGATTGAGATGCTCAAAATCATTATGTACTACTAATCTACCAGATATAACCTACATTTTACAAGGCATAGAATGTTTATATCTAGCACTTTCAGAGACAAAAGGATGACGATTATAGGGTTTAGCTTTAGGATCTGGTTTCTATGATTTGTCATGCTTATCAAATCTAGGACTCTCAGAAGACATGATGAATCAATAAGAGAAATAACAGGGAAATTGAAAGAACTGAGATTGGAATTGAAATAGAGTGAGATTCAGAAATTTTACCAAAAATTGAAGAGGAGGTCCACCATAAATCAACTCTAGATGTAGAAACCAAATGAGATTTGAAAAATATTGAGTTAATATGGATGGATTTTGAAGAAATAGTGAGTGGGTTGAGAGCAGCAAAAGAAGAAAGGAGAAGGAATTGGGGATTTAGTTTTTAAAATAGTTATATAGGCTGAATCTGTCGTTCGGTCGATTGGCGGTCGACCGACCTTCAAATCTGCTGTTTTTGCAGACTCAGCAGTCGATCGACTAAGAGAAATAGAAATCCCTGTAAAAAGTTCGGTTTTAGAAGTTCCAGAGTATTTCAAACTCTCGGTCGACCGGGACAGCCCAAAAATCAAAATTTTTTATTTTATACTTTAAAGGACTTTGGTTTTATAAATAACTCTTAAAATAAATTATGAGAAATTATTTGGTAAATCATATTGGAAATATACCAATTAAAATACTGATGGAAATATACCATCAATTTCATAGAGATTATTTTCAAAAATTATATGTTCAAAACATCAACTATTAATGTCCAAAGATTTTGCAAAATTTCGAAATATATCATTTTAACAATTAAAATTTTAAATCTATATCAACAATATTTAATCCACTCTTAATCAAGGCAAATACATCATAAGCTCATAAAATTTTGGCATAAATCACATATGTTCAAGATAATTGCACAAGTATCTAAATCATCAAATTTTAAAACATGTATTAAGCTAAAATTTCAAGAAATGAAGTCGTATACTCTTGAAGGGCTCTAAACTTCTCCTTATAGTTTCTCTAGATTATGAATTGAGGACCTCAATTACCTTCTTGAATTTTTGTGCTTAATAAACAATCATCAAAATGTCTATTTTAACTAGCATACATGTATGGTTAATAGTCAAACAATTTATATGTAAAGTCTAGGCTATTATCATGATATATAGACAAGAAAACTTAAATAGATAGAGATTCAGTGATACAACTTTGGATAGCAATCTTCATTTTACACAAAGGTGGTGTCTCCATCTTATCTCCTTGATAATGATGCACTAAATAGATTTATCCTTCCAATAATAATGCACCCACCATCAAGGCGTCAACTCCCCCCAGTCTTGGAAAAGGACACACCTATATCATGTAAAATTGGTGTGTTCTTTGGTATCCTTATCTTTTTAGATCCTTGGGAGTTAGTATCCTTGCGAATCTAAATATTGTTATTATTTAAATTTAATATACTATAGCAAAATTGTGCAAGGTGGCCCTTTCGGTCACAATGTGTACATGAGTATGTCTTGCCATACAAATAAGCATGGCGTGTGTTTTGTATATTGTGAGCATGCTTTATGTGTTGTGCTTGTGGTGAATATTTCTCTTAAGTTTTCATCTTAAGAAACAAAGAACTAATCATGTTAAAATAAAAAACACATCTCTTTAAAGTATCATCCAAAACGTTTATTCTCTTTTTCATGCAATCAAATTCATTTTTATCAAAAATAATTTTAATGCTTTTACCCTTGCAAACAAGTTTATGCTAATCAAAATTCTTTTTCACTTTTTCAAAACAAATTAATAAATCCTCTTTTTACTTAAAAATAATATCCAACTTATTTTCAAAAATATCATTTTCTCTTCTAAATTTCTTGTTTTATTCTTTAGAAAGCTCGTATCTATGTTGCAATTCTTGAAATACACTAGCAAGCTCATCCATAGTTAAGTCTCAATCATTGAGTTGTAGTTTTGGATTTACCTTGGTGAGATTCTCATCATTGGTCATAAAACACACATTGACGATGTCCACCTCTTCTTCGGATTCGCTTTCCAAATCGTCCAAAGTGGCCACCATGGCCTTCTTCGTGGCCTTTTAGAGGAGGTAGCTTTAGGAGACAGGCAATTGGTAATTAGATATCCCGACTTCTTGTAATTATAGCATGGACCTATATCCTCTTTCCTTCAGTCACCCTTGCCTTGCATTCTTTTTCTTCAGAAGTTGCTCATTCTACCTTTCTTGTAGAACATCTTATCAACTTTTCTAACGAGCATAGCAAAGTCGTCTTCTTCATCCTCGTCCATAGACTCATCATCTTCTGCTATGGATGGAATAGCTCTAAATGTGATGTTCTTCTTTTGAGGTTCTCTTTCTTTTTGAACCTTCATCTCCATCTCGTGAGTTTTGATATTCCCAATATAGCCAGAGAAGCCCATCTCCTCCCTATCATTGAGTTCCTTGAGGCTAGCAGCTTTCACTTCTCAAGATTTAGGAAGAGCTCTAATTACTTTCCTTATCTTTTGATTATTATCAATGGCGTCACCTAAGAAGAAAGGCCATTAATGATCTTAACAAGTTAACATCTCATCAATAGATTCACTTTCATCCACATAGAAATTTTTATGTCATGAATAAAGTATATCAGTTTTAGATTTTTTTTACTTGAGATGTACCCTCATGGATAATAATCAAATCATTCCACATTTTAAAAGCTGATTTACAATTGATGATTCATAACAAGTCATTATCATTATATGCTTATGTAAGTGCATATTTTGCCCTAGTGTAATAGTCCCATATTTCATTATCTTAATCCTTCACAAATCTCAATTTAGGAAAAAAATTATCCGTCTTAAAATATAAAAGTTCAAAATTTCAGCACCGTCACCCCTGTATTTAGTCTCTTGCCCAAATATAACATATATCAATATCAGCCTACTCAGTTTATCTCAATCCAAGTACATTATATATCAAACTCAACAATCACCCACTTAACATAATAATATTTCGGGTTGATATCGCCTACTTATCTATATATAACATTCTAAAAATCATAACATAATGAGCTCGAGAGTACAACTCTCGGCTTCTATAATTCAACACAGAAAGTATCTATAACTCCAACTCAAGATAACTATAATCATAAAAATTTAACTCATCTAGGTATAAATTCATTCTACAAATATAATACATGTTACAATTGCGTATCAAATAAAGCTGTGTATATATACAACAAGAAACTTCACAAGTGGCACATAATTACAACTTTAATACTTTTTCTTTCAAGAAAAATTCCCAACGAAATGCCTAAGGCTTAAAACTTGGTCTTCAACTCGCCACAACCTGAAAAACACGAAACTTGAAAGGAGTGAGTTCGACAGCTCAGTGATTAGTCTCTAAAACTGCATATTTCATACCACATCTTCACATTTATTTAATATTAAATTCTGCTAATAATACCTCTCTTGCATGTTTCTAGGTCCATGGTATGCAATGAAAAGAAGACACTAAATCACCATTTAATGGGTGATTAAAGGCCTATAATATAGCCATTGACTTTGGAGAGCTGATTCGTCAAAATCAGGGGCTCAACACCAGAAACCGGGACCTGCAACCGACATGGACAAACGAGACAGCGCGCGGCAGAAAGCGCCGTGCGCGGCTCTAGAAGAGCCACGGAAACACGGCCTGGGCAGCATTTTCGCGGCCGTACGGGCTCGGCTGTGCCCGTACTTTGGGCCAGGGTTTGCCCCCTGGCCCCCTTTCCCCTGGTGCCTATAAATACCCTTGGGGTTTTTCAGAACAGAGATATGCAATGTTTTAAGGTAGTTTCATCTCCTTATTGTAGTTTAGGGTAGTTTAGGTTAGTGTTCTTCATCTTCATCCCTTGTATTTTTCATTTCTTATAGATCTTGTAATAGGAGAGAGCGTGGTACATGATTGGGAAGCAAGAGTGCTTGTAATAGAAGGTGACAATCTATGAAAGGTGCTCTCTTAACTTGTCTTTGTTTTCTTCTCTAACTCCTTTTACATGTGTAGCTAACTTTTCTCTCATGGCAACTAACTACTAACCATTAACTTGCTAACTTCTTACTTGATAATCCGCATGAATCTAATAGCCTCTACTTGGCCTTGCTCTTGCAAGAGCCATGATGGCTCATGATGATGGATTCTAACACTCTAACATCTAACTCTCTAACAAGCTAACATTACTTTATTCTATACTTGCTATTGTTGGGTTTTGATGGTTTAAGGGTACCTTGTACTTGTTGGTTGAATTTGGATGTGAAAGTTGACATATGGGTCATGCTTTGAAACGCTCTTGAACCAAGGACTAGTAATGACCAATGATACATGTGAGGCAACTATCACTAAGAGGTTAGCACGTTGGTGGAGCCATTAGTAGTTAGTAGCCATGAGTTTTCTTTATCTTTTCACTTTGTTTTAGAAATATACCAAAAATCACAAAAACCATTCTTCTATGTTTCTTACTTCTTTGTTTTCACCGTACTTCTCTTTTCATTCTTTGTTTTCCTTTCTTTTCATTCTTTCAAACATTGAAGAACCGTTAACATACACGTGAACATACCGTGTAAGCTTCTATCACCTCCCGTCCTTGTGGATTCGACTCGTTTTAACCTCTATGCTATAACAGAAGTATCGAGGAAGAAGCACACAACTTTAAATATTAATTTCAAAACATACACTTTTTGTGCGCGGTTTTCTCCCGATCGCTCAGTGAGTAGAGTCATAAAGAAATCAAGAAAATGGTATACATATCCAGTAAGCATGATTTTCTTCAATAATAGAAGCAAGTAAGGATAAACAAGAGAACAAAAAATCGACTACATGTCATAAATAATTAAACAAAGAAATTATCTTCATAGTTTATGGGACGGTCTTCCTCTTTTGGTCATTGAATTTTTTTAAATTTCTTGAATTACTTTTCGAGATCTTGCGTATATTCTCAGTTACTTACTGGTATATACACAATACATATCTTATATACTACACTCGGTGGTACACTAATCACAATAACTAAATCATAACATAGTATATACATCTGAATAATACTTATATCACAAGCCATACTTGTATAATATATAATCATGTCATAATTCAAGTACTTCATGATTCACACATCATATTATATTTCATCATCTCTTATAATAAAGTAAGTTCACTGATTGGTTGCTAATGTTGCATATTTAATGTCACATTTCCATACTTATTTAAGAATAAAAGCCTGCATTGTCCTAATTATTTGTTTAATTTATTTGCAGGCCCAATCCTTAAGGAGATGAAGAGAAATGAGCCCAAAAGCCCACCAGAATTCTGAATTAAATCAGAGTTAATTCGTACACATAAAATCAGGGCAAAATTAATAGGTTGAAACCGGTTGAGAAGAATCCTCTCAGAATCGATCGGTTAAAGCCAAGAATCCAAGGCCATTTCATCAGAATCCGGAGCTCAAACGACAAAACCAACAAAGGATAAAGCCAGAAGAAGACCCCGGAAAGACCCACCAACAGGGTGTGGCCACCTGGCCACACCCTTGCCACGGAAACGCGGCTTTTGCCGCGTTTCTGCGGCAATCTTGGGGAGTTAGGGGGAGCGTTTGCTCCCCCGACCTCCCCGGGATCTTGGTGGTTGGGTATTTGCCTATAAAAGGCCATTATCTGCGCTGAAAATTGGACGTCAATGCAGATTAAGATTTTAGACTAGTTTTTTCCATTTCTTAGTTTAGGTTTTTGTTTTTCTTTTCATGTAATTGTAATTTTCATTTATGTAAATAAGAGGAGATCAGACTTTCATCGAAGAACAAGAATGGAGCTAGAGCTGGAGTGACACCGGTGTAAGATGAATTTCTTTTCTTTGATTGTTATAAGATCGAATCGATGTTTTCTCTTTGTATGTAGTTTCTTTTAGTCTTCTTCTTCTTCTCTACTTTACTTTTCTTTTCGGTACAACTGTCTTCCAAGTGAGTCTAAAGCATCGAAAGAGCCTTGCCTTTGCGAGTGCCACCGATAGCTCATGACGATGGAATTGTGAGTCTCTCTGTATCATTTCATGCTTGCGTATCTTGATGATGTAATGTGAAAGAGACCAAGATTCTACTCTTATGGGCTATGCGCTGATTGCCTCCAATTCAAGGTAACTTCGTAGCTAAGAACTCAAGGTAAGCTTTTGGTGAAAAGAAGGTAAGTTTTTATTTCTTTTCTTTCATTTCGGTAAATTAAATCACTTTCACCATATCTTCCAAATCATTTCTTTCCCGACTCCATTTGTACATAGTCGCTTCATTGTTTTCTGATTTCTCCACTCTCTATTCTACCACTTTCTTCTTCACTTTAACCTATAACTATTTTTCATTTTCATAACATAAAACAGAGAAGAACTTTCGCTTGTTTTCATAACGATTTCAATAAAGAACTGTAACGCTTCCATCGCAAACCCTCATTGTGGATCACGACCCGCATAGCTACTTGTTATAGCGGAAGAATTGAGCACTTGCACATTTATCTTCTTAAGTTCTAAAATTTTGTATTCTTTGTGCAGGTTTAGCCTCAATCAAATTTTGGCGCCGTTGCCGGGGAGGGCAAAACGGTTTTTATTGAAATCTGAATTTTTATTGCAATTTTTTTAGAACTAAACGAATTTTCTTCTCTGTTGCAGGTTACAGGGCAAGCAAAGCAGAAAATTATTATTGCAGTGACATACAAGTGGCCTTGGGCCTCTGTTCCAAAAGCAGAGACCAAGGGCCCTCTGAATTGCCGCGTTTTCACGGCAAAAGCCGCGGATCCGCGGCAAGGACGAGTTGACAACTAACAGCTTTTTGCAGGGCTGCTTAGTTTACAAATTCTAGTTTGCTGCAACTTTAATTTTTCTTATATGCCATAACATAAGCCTGCTAATAATCAACAGTAAAATATTTGTTGAAAAGATAAAAATTGATTAGACATTTGCATTTTAGGCACGTGTCTTTCTAATTCCTTTATTTTTTACTGTTGAAGAGTGCTGGAGCAAGGTACGTATGCATTGCATTTAGCATAAGACTCACTTCTTGGTTGATTTATATCGCTTTGAGTGAATCTTACATATCTTGTACACTTGCACAAATTGATCTTAAGGGCACTAACCCATTAACAAGATAAGGTGGGGATTTGATCACCCTTTCTTAGCCCAAAAATCACATTCCAAGCACTCACTAACCCAAGCCTAACTAAAAATGAGTAGACGTTGGCCCTAGGGACATCTCGGACTCAATTAGGAGATTATCCTAAGGGGAAAAGGTGTTAGAACTTGACTCTTGCCAAATCAGTGTCTAGGAAAGGGATTAAGGGCCGAAAGCCCGAAGGTTGGTGGTTATTTAATTAAGAAACGTCCTTTGACGGAAAACCTCCCACCAGCCTTGCCCTGACCTGGCTGATTAGCTTGTGGTCAAAGTCTACATTAAACCTCCTGTGGACAGTCTAACCAGTTAGGAGTCGTCTAGGTCTAGGTCTACCCTAACTTAGGTTAGCATTTTTTCTTTCTTGTTTGTTTATTTGTTTGCTTATCTTTCTTTTTTGTGTGTATTCTAGTGTGTGATATGGCTTATAATAATAATTCTTTCAACTTTAATAATAATCCATATTACACACCAAGTTCATTTTCGGATATTACCAACCCGGCATATCATGACTTTAACCAACCTAGTGTGCCGGATTGGTCTTATCCGAATCCATATAACCCATGTCCCCCATCTAATAACTATAATTTCCATAATGATTTCAACTCTTCACCGAGTCAGTGGGGATTCACCTCCCCCGAGCATAATTCCAACCACCTTGCCCTCCTTCTCTACCCAGTCCACATTATGTTCAAGATTCATACTCAGTTCCACCCATCCAAAATAGGAAACCATCAATTATGGAAATGAGTATGCGTGAGTCCAAACACAAATCCCAAAATCTAATGGACTCACAATTTCACTACCACTTCCAAGACAATTCTTCATCTTTTCATCAAAACAATGAACCTATCAACTATGAAAAGATGCTTGAAGCCATGACTCAGGCTCAAAACACTCGTAATCGTGACATAGATATGATGGTCGAATCTCTACGTTCCCACCGTCCCGATGTCACTTACCATTCTGTTAGAGCCGAAGAGTCATGTTGTTTTGGAAATCAAGATTCTATTTCAGAACAACCATGTGAACTTGCCCAAACTCCAAATTTTGAAAAAGATATTGATAGTTTGGCTAGTTTTCCTTTTCCTGAAATAGAACTTGAAAATGATTATGATCCTGAACCCCAACTTAGTGATTCAATTCAATTTCCTGATTCGATTATGACTCCGGTATCTTCACCTGACTTCAATCTTTTCCCGGAGTCAACATTGGATCCTGTACCAATTAATAAAGAAATTGAATCACCTATCTTTGAGGATCATGTAGAACTTGACCAACTTTACACTTTCAAAGATCCTATTGACAAATTGGCAAGTTCTCCATTTTTTGATATTGAACTCAATGAGATATGTGACATAGATTCTCAAATCTGTGATCCAGTTCAACTTTCTGAATCAATCTTGACTCCCGTTTTGTTACCAAACTTGAGTAATATTTTAGAGTCAGTTTTGATTCCTCCACCTATCATTCCTGAACTGGAATCACCCATACTAGGTCACATTCCATTGTTGGAAAATACATGTGGACTGGAGTTTCAACTTCTTGACTTGGACCCAATTTCTGAACCTATTTCGACTCCTGAACCTTTACTTGACTTAAGTCACCTTCCTGAGTCGGTATTAGTTCCTGTCCTTCCTGAGTCCAAGTCAACTGTTCCATCATTTCATACTCCATTCTGGGACGAGGTGGTTGATAAATTTGACTCCGAAATCAATTATGAAATATGAAAATTAGATGGGGTAAAATATTTAATAAAGATCCTTGATGGATACATCTTTTTAATGGGTTATATTAGAGTAATTTCTGGTGGGTTCCTCCGAGACCCAAGAAAGTTGATTGGGCCATGTTTCGTGGACCAATCAGACCACCACCGGAACCACCACCTTAAGGTAACCATTTTCCTTCCCTTTCTTCTTTTTCATGCATCTATGCATTAATTCATACATTGAGGACAATGCATGAGATAGGTGTGGGGGAGGGTCTAACATAACTTTTCTTTTTCTTTAAAATAAAAAAAATTAAAATTTTTCTTTACTTTTAAAAAACTTTTTGAAAAAATAAAAAAAATTAAAATTTTTCTTTACTTTTAAAATTTTTTTTAAAAATAGAAACAATATTTTGACTTATTTTTGTAAGAAATTAAGTTAATCTTAAGGAATAGGAAAATCCAAATTAGGATTTCTTATACTTGGTCAAAATAAGATTATTTGTTTGATTTTTAGAGTTAGGAAGATAATTTGTCAAAGTAATTTAGTCTTGATCTTTACCTTGATGAAATATGCACACTTCATACACTTACACACTTAGGGTTCAAAAACAAAGATTCTTATGCCATATAAAATATATATATATATATATATATATATATATATATATATATATATATATATATATATATATATATAAACAAATCTAATTATTGATTAGCTAGGTGCTTTGGCCTAAGAAAGCCTTAGTATTTATGCAAAAGATAATTAGATGAGTTTGAAAAAAAAAGAAAAAAAAAGAAAAAAAACAAAACAAGTCTAATTATTGATTAGCTAGGTGCTTTGGCCTAAGCAAGCCTTAGTATTTATGCGAAAGATGATTAGATAAGTTTGAAAAGAAAAATCCTCTGATTAAGCTGGGTATTTGTGCCTAATAAAGCATAAGTATTCACGCCTAAAAGAGGTTCATATAATAAAATCCTTAGTTTTGTGGTCTTGTTTGCTCGAGTCCTTAAGTCCTAGGGGTATCTTCTCACCTGGTGCCCTAAAACCGTCTGGTTTGGGAGTCATCGATTAAAGGCTCGTTACATGGGCAGATTAGAAAGCCAAATAAAACTAAGGAATAATACCACAAAAAAAAAGTATATATATAAAAATAAATAAGGCATAAGAGTTAGAGTTAATGAACCCTTAGTCAAATTTTCACAGTCACAAGTGCATATGACTTAGGGTAAAGTAATAGACTAGATGAGAAGTACAATTTGACTCCTTACTTTGATTGATAACAAATTTTTGAATAGAGACTAAGTTTAGGAATGAAAAATTCAGTTTTCCTATAACTTATAGATTGCTTAGATCTTACAATCATATTTCAAATATTTTTCTCTTTCAAAATGCTTTTCGAAAATACTAACTCTTTATTTCTCTTTCTTTACGAATTTTGTGGGTGTAATCCGCTGAAAACCCTCACGAGACAAAACTCGTCCTCTAGGGGGAACCTAGAGGTTTAACGGCTTGTTGCACATGCTCAGTGCAATCGCGCGACCTGCGAAAGTGGTCTAATAATCCTTAGTATAATTTAGTTGTTTTGCTCGAGGACGAGCAAAAGATAGGTATGGGGGTGTGATTGGTTGCTAATGTTGCATATTTAATGTCACATTTCCATACTTATTTTAGAATAAAAGCCTGCATTGTCCTAATTATTTGTTTAATTTATTTGCAGGCCCAATCCTTAAGGAGATGAAGAGAAATGAGCCCAAAAGTCCACCAGAATTCTGAATTAAATCAGAGTTAATTCGTACACATAAAATCAGGGCAAAATCAATAGGTTGAAACCGGTTGAGAAGAATCCTCTCAGAATCGATCGGTTAAAGCCAAGAATTCAAGGCCATTTCATCAGAATCCGGAGCTCAAACGACAAAACCAACAAAGGATAAAGCCAGAAGAAGACCCCGGAAAGACCCACCAACAGGGTGTGGCCACCTGGCCACACCCTTGCCGCGGAAACGCGGCTTTTACCGCGTTTCTGAGGCAATCTTGGGGAGTTAGGGGGAGCGTTTGCTCCCCCGACCTCCCCGGGATCTTGGTGGTTGGGTATTTGCCTATAAAAGGCCATTATCTGCGCTGAAAATTGGACGTCAATGCAGATTAGGATTTTAGACTAGTTTTTCCATTTCTTAGTTTAGGTTTTTGTTTTTCTTTTCATGTAATTGTAATTTTCATTTATGTAAATAAGAGGAGATCAGACTTTCATCGAAGAACAAGAATGAAGCTAGAGCTGGAGTGACACCGGTGTAAGATGAATTTCTTTTCTTTGATTGTTATGAGATCGAATCGATGTTTTCTCTTTGTATGTAGTTTCTTTTTAGTCTTCTTCTTCTTCTCTACTTTACTTTTCTTTTTGGTACAACTGTCTTCCAAGTGAGTCTAAAGCGTCGAAAGAGCCTTGCCTTTGCGAGTGCCACCGATAGCTCATGACGATGGAATTGTGAGTCTCTCTGTATCATTTCATGCTTGCGTATCTTGATGATGTAATGTGGAAGAGACCAAGATTCTACTCTTATGGGCTATGCGCTGATTGCCTCCAATTCAAGGTAACTTCGTAACTAAGAACTCAAGGTAAGCTTTTGGTGAAAAGAAGGTAAGTTTTTATTTCTTTTCTTTCATTTCGGTAAATTAAATCACTTTCACCATATCTTCCAAATCATTTCTTTCCCGACTCCATTTGTACATAGTCGCTTCATTGTTTTCTGATTTCTCCACTTTCTATTCTACCACTTTCTTCTTCACTTTAACCTATAACTATTTTTCATTTTCATAACATAAAACAGAGAAGAACTTTCGCTTGTTTTCATAACGATTTCAATAAAGAACTGTAACGCTTCCATCGCAAACCCTCATTGTGGATCACGACCCGCATAGCCACTTGCTATAGCGGAAGAATTGAGCACTTGCACATTTATCTTCTTAAGTTCTAAAATTTTGTATTCTTTGTGCAGGTTTAGCCTCAATCATTCACAATCCTGCATCAAGGACTAGCATACAACAATAATCATATCCAATGAGTGACTTCCCAACTATGTATCATACGTGTAGTTTCATTCCCCATCTTTGTACCCACCGGCTCTCGCCTGGCCCCTTCCTTCATGTCATAATACATAATGTCATACCGAATCTTTGTACCCATCAGCTCCCGACCGGTCCCTTCTTTCATGTGACAATACACAATTTTATATCCCGTCTTCATACCTACTGGCTCCTGGCCGGCCCCTTCTTTCATTTTACAGTACACATACACATCAACCATCAACATAACACAGTGCCGATTACGAACTGATATACTATTTTAATCACCAATCATATCATTGATATGTTCCACACAAGCAAGTTCATGAAAATTTCCAGTGCATACACGTATTCAAGCACACATACCATCCTCGCCTATATCAGTCATTCAACAACGCATTAAACAATTGATTATATTCTCAATACTCATTTTTTGTCATATAATTAGGTCTTTTAACTGATTATGGTTCTTATTTTACACATTCGATATTTGGTTAAAGAAATTGACTATACTACTTATTCATGACCAGAGTCTTAGAATGCTTTGAAGTTTATAATAGTCCACTTTAAACACCCAATTTAACCATCCACCTATGTATGCACAATTATAATAATGTAATTATTAATGGTTTACTAATTTATGATCATGCCCATGATGCATTCTGATTATTCTATGTACTTAGCCAATTTAGGGTCTAATTCGTTCCTTGATGCATGCTATAGGCTGTTTAAAAATCACTGACGATAAAACCTTGAACGTGACCTTTACAAACACGAGGGTCACCCTCAACTCAAACGCGAGTCTCAAATCAGACAGATGCAGACCTCATCATGAAGACAACATGAGGGTCCCATTTAACATTAGACGCGACACTCACGTGAGCCTGAGTAGACTTGCATTCCAACTCAAATGTGGGGCTGAATGGCGTCGTGTTTCAACTTCAACACGAGCCTGAGTAGCATCGCTTTTCAACTTCAAATACAAGCCTATGAGCTCCGCGTTCCAACTCAGACGCGACCCAGAGAAGCCTATGAGCTTCGCATCTAACAATAGAGCAAAGTTCTTGTCCAACGTGAGACCCGCGTTTATGTTGTAACTGATCTCCATTACTGGGTCATTTAAAACTCACAAAATGTGGGGAGTTAATTACCATTATAGAGAGATTTTATCCCTGAATTCCCCTATAAATAGCTATGAAAGCTATGGGAAAAGGAGGATGGCTCTTTTCTTCGGCAATTCTGAACTAAAATGGAAGCAAAGTTAGCAACCTAAAAGTTCAGAAACTTTGAGCATCCAAAGGAGAGAGAGAAAGAAAGAAATCTCTTTTTGAGTAAAGAGAACTCCAAAGCTTGTTGGAGTTATTTCAATCTCTTAGAGAGCATCATCAAGACGATCCAAGAAATGATTTTCATTCAGCCGGTCAACGGAGAAAAGATTCACTCTCCATCGCCACATGAAGAACTTAGATTTAAATAAAGGAGAGATCTAGATATTCTCCTCTCTTTTGTAATCAAATTTTTGATCCGTTATAATCTTCTTTGCAATCAATAAGTATTTTTACACGCCTCAATTTTTTGACGAAGCAAAAGATGGTGATGGTGGGATGCATTCAGAGTGGGTTATGTGTGCTGACAAGGAGCTTATGTCAAGTGGAGTCTCTTGTGGTGAAGAGGGCAACCCACTCGTGGACCAAAATGGCAAGCCCCAATTGAAAATACCCAATCCTAGGGTTGAACTACCATACATGTATCTGATGGCATGGTATGTCATGCATTGCCCATCAATATAACAACGGTACTGGCGTCGAAAGGTTTAGTGCCCTTCGTGCAAAGGCTGGAGGACTCGAACTGGATCCACTATTATATGTTTTTCATCCAAAAAACTATTTTGAGTGAAACAAACTACCATCTCATCAGGTGTCTTCCCCAGATTCAAGACGCATCTTATAGGGATTGATTTTTGGACTTCACAGGTCCAAACGGATTCACCACTATGACTTTGGGGTTTTCAGGTGGTTAATCAATATCCAGCCTAGATATCTGGTCTTCCGACAAGGTAATGCCTACATGATTGAACCCTGCATGCCCAATCGGTTCGTAAGACAGTTTGGATACGACCAATTATATATTGGAAATTCAAACTCAAGTCTTTGCTTCAGTGGGAACTTGTTTGAGGGTGCACAGGTATGGTATTACAGCTCAACCAGAGGGATAGGGCCATCTTTAGTCTCCCTCGGAAGATACCCAACTACTATATGAGTCTCAGCTTCTATATGTGGTACGTCATTGCCAACACAGTCCAGGGTTTTGGAATAAACACTTCGTGAATCAAGGCTATCAAATCCGTGTACAATGCTCAAAAAGTTCAAAGAATTCTCGAATGCTAGGGATGAATACGTATTTGGAGGTTGAGAAGGAGGCTGGCATATACGAAGCAGCCTATGAGTTAGAGTGTGATGTGAAAATTGCCGAGCAACATTCTGCGAGAAGGTCCCGCCAAGCTGTGGCAAAACTTTCCCAACCATCTTCCTCTGAAGGTGGTTCAAGTTGGAAGAAGGCAAGGAGAGGGTCTGAGACTGAATCTTCTTCGCTGGGAGTTTCTATGCTAGAAACAGGCCTTGAGACAATATTCCCTTTTGCTGATGAATCCAAGGGAGAGGGAGAATCGGCCTCCACCATTTCCTTATGCCATTGGAATCGAAGTAATAGAGGTCCTGCTGTTTTAGTAAGGACAGAAACCATGGAAGAACCTGCGATTGCTGAAGAGCATGCATCCGTCGAGGGACCAAAGGCCACAAAGGAAACAGAAAGGGTGAAAATTGATAACCAACCCTAACTAAAAGTTGCTCCAGTGTCATTAATGATTCCAGAAGATAGAGTGGAGATACAACTGGGCTCTCCAAACATTATAATGCCAACCCCGAGAGTTCCTGAACGCAGCCCGACTATTGGGCTAGTTGGAGACAAAGCTCCAATTACCGAAACCTCCTTGATTCAAGTGTAGTCTTCATCATCTGAGGAGCGTGTTGATTATTCTGGGGATGACTATGATTTTGGCCATGAGCCAGCTCCTTCTCTCGATGCTAGCAAATTCTTCCATGTGACGGAAGAGGAGATACAAGTGGCTGCTTTAGAGATAGAACCACCTCTTGGAGAGATCGCTACCACTGAGGGTATTTTTTCTATTCCGTTTATTACTTTTCTTGTTAAACATATAAATCTTATTTTAACACCTGCTTGGATGACATTTGTAGAGGTTGCCGCTATTATTGAAGACAAAACCTCCTTAAATATCACTGAGATGATTGAGGAACTGACCTAACCAGAGGGTTTAGAAGTTTTCAAGATCAGTGTTGAGGCGATTGATTGTGCGCATGCATTGCACATTTTGTATCACATATGTCACATTTTATTCATTTATTTTTAAATAAAACTCTGCTTTTTAATGTATTTTCATGTTTAGTGGTATGCAATGTAATTAACAAAAAAAAGAGAGATTGACAGATTTATTCAATTAAATCTAAATAATTCAAAAGATCAAGCAAATCAAGGAGATCTATTCAAATTCAAAGCTTCAAGAAGCCATCTTATCTGAAGACTAGATATATCAGATGAATTAATATCAGTCTAAATTAAAAGAGAAAAATGGATTTTTAAAGACCCAATCAGTTTCGCTGAAGATAAATAGATATCTCGTCAATTCTAGAAGACAAATTGAAAATCAAAGAAGAAAAGGATAAAGAGAAGAGCATTGGATGAGTGCCCCCAGACCTTGGCCTTATAGCCAGGATATGGCCACAGAAACAAAGCAGGGTCATGTTTTCGCGGCAGAGTGTTTGAATTAGGGAAAGCACTTGCTCCCTCTACCTCCGTATCTTATCCTATCTCCTATTTTTCCTTATAAATACCTATATCTTTGAACAAAAATGTATATCAGAAGGCTGTAAACCAATCGAAAGAAGAGTTTTGTAGGTTGTAATGTAGGTTTGGAGAAGATCAAGAGCTTTGTAATGATAAATTTTCAATTCAGTCTTCTTCAATGAAGATCTACATTATTTCAATCTAAATTTTTTACTCTTTCTTTATGATTCTTATGATGCAATTTTACTCTTTTTACATTATGCTTTAATCAATCTCATGCATGTCATCTTCTCACTTTTGTTTCTAGTCTATTTTCATCATCTATTTCAACAGCGTTTGGAGGAAGGAGATAATGGTGAATCAGGTCTTGTGACAATTCTGGTTTCCAATTGTTTCTTCTCCTTCTCTCTTTCCTTTCTCCATTGGTTTACTTAATTAGTCTTTACAATGGTTAGTATTCTTTTTATCTTATTTCATGTTTTTAATGCTTTTAGAAATTAGCTCTTAAATAAAATCTCCCACTTCTCATTTAAAGATTTTCCAAACTAGAATTAAATAGATTTCAGATTTTTAAGAACCAATTTTGAACAAGTCTCTATGAATTCGACCCTCTTCTTGCCGCTACACGATTATTCTAAAATATTATAGTAAGATTATATTTTTCTATAGCTTGTACGTAGTTCAAATAATGATGAAATTCTTTATCACTTTCAAACTGCAAACAATTTTTTGTGCCGTTGCCAGGGATGATATGTTTTCTTTAGTTTTAACACTACTACCAGATTGAAAAAAATAAAAAAATTCACAAAACAAGTCAATCATATAAAAAATTTCACCCTTTCACATTTCATTTGGTTACGATCCAGTATAGGCCAGATCTTCCTTTCCATCCTCCGACCTCTCTTCCGGGTTTTAATGAATTCATCCATCCTACGAACTACTCATTTCCTTCATACCATCACAAAAGTTGCCATCACTGTCGAGATTAATCTCACCCTTTAGAACAGTGTCCTTCGATAGGGTATTCGTTAGGACTAGGTCAAAACCAATTCAACACATTTCAAGGACCTATGAACAAAACCTATCTATCAAACTTCAATTTAGAGAGTTGGAATTATCTTCAATTTTCATGGGATCAATCATATCAAAATTCTCAATCAAATTGGTCCTACACTGAACCATCACTTCCCTCTTGGGGATTTGATAATAAGCATGAGGAATTGAAGAGAAAATTAGAGAAGAGTTTAGAAATCATGTAACAGTGTATGCTTGAAAATAGTCAAATCAATCAGAAGATAATCGAGTCCATTGCTCGCTTAGATAATCATTTTGATAAGATAATGACTCATCTCAATTAGCCTGCTACAACCCTAATTCTAGATCAAACTCAATAATTCCATCAGTGCTATCAAGTGAACCAATTTGACATACCATAAGATTTCACACCACATGATGACACAAATTTTGAATTTGTGCCCTCATTATATCACTTAAACCAAATTACTGAAGTTGAATAAGATGCTAAAGATATCCATGAGCTTGACACCCTATCTTGCCATGAGCCACCAATTGAATAATTCTTTGATGATGATTCTATATTTATGGACGAATTATTGAAAGATGATTTGATAATACACACAACTTCATTGAAGAATGTTGATCATAATTTTGAGGATGCATGTGTGGATGATAAGCCTAGATTTTTTGAAGAATTTTTTAAGGATAAGTGTAATTATAGTTTTGAGAAGACATTTGTTGAGGTGCTCAAGTCTAGAGTTCTCTTTGAAAAAAGAAAACTTGATTTGGGTATCTTCACTTTTGATGAGCCATCTAATGATCACACTTTTGAAAATATGATTCAAGAACCTCTAATTGACTAAAACTTTGAAGAATTATTTGATGATGATTGATTTGTTTTGATAAATCAACTAGGGATGCTTGGTCCATTACACACCTCTTAGAAAAATTGTTGATCTAACTGTTGAGGTGATTTTTAAGAATAAACACAAATTTTTAGACAATCATATTGTGGATACTCCAATTATGCTGTGTGATAATGATGAATTTATGAGGAGTGTGTGAGAAGAAGAGCAGGACGAGATAGAGGAAGGTGATAAACAAGTTAGAGAGGATGAGAGTAAAAATGACAAAAAGATTGACCTCTCCAATTTGTCTCTTGAAGAAAACTCATTGGAATGATGGGAGCAAGCTCAAGAGAATAGATGATCTAGCTGTAGGAGAGACATGGAGTTGTATATATGTATATATCTATTTTATTTTTCTTTTAGGCTTTTGAGTCTTTTTATTTATTTAATTTGTTAGTGAGTCAGTTTTATTGAATCTTTTATGTATCTCTTTATTTAACCTATATGCCATGTTTATTGTAAGTGATACATGATAAATTTGGATGCATCCACCACATACAGGGAGCATTTTTGTTGCTTCTGCAGCTGACTTATTCTGTGCACTGTGAGTATTTCTATTTCTAGCATACTGTTACATTTTTATATCTTTCGTATGCTTGGATTATATTATCATCACGATGGTATGCATGTTTTGGATGTGTGGATTACATGCTAGATTTTTTTTTAATCTTTGTATTCATGGTGTGCATGAGGACATGATACAATTTAGGTATGGGGGGATCCACTAATTTTCTTTTCTTTTTATTTCTTTTCTTTCTAAGGTCTTATTTTCGTTTAAAAATTGGAATATTTTTTTTGGAAAAATATATAAAAAAGATAATTTTTGAAAAAAAACTCTACTAATAGTTAACTAGCGTGTAAGTAAACACGTATCCATGAGTAGATCTTAAAGGTGAAATTTAGATAAAAGAGCCGTAGAGTCTTAAAGTAAAGAGTAGAATCTAAAAACTGACATACCAACTAAACTTAGTTTAAGCGATTATGTATCTTACAACACTTAAACTAATAGTTCAAGAGCTTGGGATATTGAATACAACTGGAATACTAAAATAATAAAAAAATAAAAAATATTATTAATAATAAATCTTGTCTTGTGGCCTCAGTTGCTTGAGTAATTAAGTCCGTAGGAGTGTTTCTACACTTAATACCCTAAGACCATTTAGTTTTGGAGCATTGGCCCAAAGCTCGCTACATGAGTAGCTGAGAAAGCCTAATAGGATAAGGCATCATAAAAATATAATAATTTTGATTATCAATTAGTTAGGTGCCTGATTAGTCTACAATTCTGCATTATTATATTAAATTTTCCTACCAATTTATGAATAAAATATCATTTCTAAATGTGTTTTGGTGGGCAAAGAAGTAATAAGACCTTAATTAAACCTATTTTTGGGTAATTAAATCCAAATATGTTGGAGGCCAAGCTAGAGAGTTTCTAGAAGATATATTGAATATAGACGTTGGCAGGTGTCTGACGAAAATCTGGACCCAAATAACTGAATCTGAGCATATCTGGCAGGTCCCCGAAGCGAGAAAAATCCGCGCACTAAAACCCTAGTTTTGCCACGAAAATGTGGCAAATGCTGCGTTTTCGTGGAAATATGGGCCCACGCTTCAAGTTTTGACGCGTGGCCTCGTCTCACCTTTCAGATTCTTCTTTCGCCTATAAAAGGCCCTGCAGAGACCCAAACGAAAGTAGATTGAGAAATAGGCTATGTTTTCTCTCTTTTAATGTAGGTTAGTTAGGTGTTCTTCTTTTCTTTTCTTTTCTTTTGTATTTTCATTTCATTTTTAGATCATGTATTAGGCTGAGAGATTTAGAGAGAGATTGATGTAATAGATGGTGACAATTTATGTCAAGGTGTCTCCTTCCTTCTCAAGGTGTCTCCTTCCTTCTCTATTATAATCTTCTCCATCTTCTACATAATGCTTAGCTAATTTTTCGTCTTATGTTAATCTTACTATTAACTACTAATCATCTAACCACTTACTTGATAATCTACATAAATCTAATAGCCTCTACAAGACATTCTCTTGCAAGAGTCATTAATGGCTCATGATGATGGATTCTAACATCTAACATTTCTAACATCTAACCCACTAACTTGCTAATTTGCAATGTCTTCTTTATTTCATGCTCACCTCTAACCGGTTTTGATGATTTAATTGTACGTTGCAACTTGTTGTGTGGTATGGATGTGTTGTTTGAATGTAGAAGAATAATCTTATGAGCTATGCTTTGTATTGTCTCTTGAAGCCAAGGACTAGTGATCGCCAATGATTCATGTGAGGCAACTATTACTAAGAGGTTAGCATGGTTAGTGGAGAAATTAGTAGTTAGTAGCCATGAGTTTTTCTTATTTTTATTTTAAAAATTAATTTTAAAACCCTTTTATCATTTTTCCATTATTGTTCCACCAACTTCTTAGTTCATCTTTATTTCATCTTCTTTTGTTTTCAAAACCATTTCTCTTTTATTTTCACATCGTCGTTTTATCGCCTTCTTCACCTATCACTTTCAGTTTTCTTCTTTTTCTTTTTCTCATTCTTTAACAAAGAAGAACTTGTTAACAATCGACGTGAATAAAAACTGTTAATACTTCTATTTGTTCGGTACGGAAAAGAGATTTTGCCGTAAAATTTCCTTGGATCAGTTGAAAGATTACAACAAAACAATATTCCGACTACAAGGGAGGGAGGATGCTTGGATCTTCCCTTTGTTTAAATCTGGATTCTTCGTGTGGCGATGGAGAGTGAATCTTGTTCTCCGTTGACCAGATGACCGTCCTGGACCGTCGGGGGTCTTCTCTTCGGCCGGTAGGGGAGTAACTCAGCTCCGGCTACCAAACTCTCAAAGAGGAGGTAGGCGAAGATAGGCTAGTACTCAGTAAGCCTGTTGAAGAATCTCTTCTCTCTCGGTCGTTGACGTCGGGCTTCTCTCTCTCGATGCCTTGATCTTCTGACCCTCTGGATTCAAAAATGCCGACCTTAATTGATCACTCGACCTTCTTCTCCCACTGAATCCAAATCTTCGACCCTTCCTTCATAGCTAACAGGGCTTTATAGGGGTCTTAGGGGGTGATCGTGCCCCCTAAAAATGCGCCTGAATGAGGGCCATTACCCGCGATACGCGCGGTAACTGGCTCCCCACGATCTGGGCGGTTGCAACTGAGACGCGGATTTCAGACTAAACGCGCCTTGGATGCTGAGACGCAAGCTTCAGGCCGGACGCGCCTTGGATGCTGAGACGCAAGCTTCAGTCCCTTGCGTCTCGGATGCTGAGACGCGGGCGTCGAGCCAACGCGCCTTGATATTGAGACGCGGGCTTCGGGCCGACGCGCTTTGATGTTTAAGACGCGGGCTTCAGGCCGACGCGTCTTGAAGTTGAGACGCGGGCTTCGGGCCGACGCGTCCCGAAGTTGAGACGCGGGCTTCAGGCCGACGCGTCTTGAAGTTGAGACGCGGGCTTCAATCCTTTGCGTCTTTGAGACTGCTTCTTTGGTGGCTTGCCTGGTTAGTCATTTTTAGACAGCCTACAGAACCCCCTCCAAAGTTTCCGATATTCCGCAGTTGAATGGGACGGATTTCGGAATACTTTGGACTTAAACCGCGTTCGCCTTTGTGACCGGACTGTTGACCTTATCCGAATTTGGTCTTCGTGAGTGTACTGTTGAACTCTTAGAAGCCATCAGAGTCGATCGTGTTGAGTGTCTAGATACACAGCCTAGACCTCCCCAATTGCTTTTTAGTCTGTCACGGGTACGTTTTGGCTAGGAGTAGTTGGTTGTCTGTTGGCGCCAGTGTACTGTTGAACTGTCTTGCAGACGCATGAAACTGGACGCAGGCTCCTTTTTGAAAGCAGACGCAGGAGACTGGACGCAGGCTCCTTTTTTGAAAGCAGACGCAGGAGACTGGACGCAGGCTCCTTTTTTTGAAAAGTAGAAGCCACTTTGAAGACGCAGCGTCTATGGGTAGACGCGATGTTGGTCAGACGCGAACTCCTTAGAGGGGACGCGACCTTTAGAAAGCATTCTTGGAGATGCTGACGGGGCATGTCCGGTGCGTTTTCTGGGCGCGAACTTTACGCTGTCATGATGACGCCGCCAGCTGGCCTGGGGAAACGGCGAATTTCGCCTTTTGGCGCGCGGATCTTGCGGTTCATTAAATGAACTGCTCCACGTGTCGGCTTCTGATTCGCGGCGGGGTTGCGACGCATGATCTTCGTCACCGGCAGTGATTTTGTTACACGCGTCAAGCGACGGTTCGCTGCAGCGTCCCTTGGGTCACGCGCCGCGTATCTCTGCGTATCCCCGTGCCTATAAAAGGCAACTGTTTGGAGAACTTCCTCTTCTTCTCCGCATTCGCTTACTCTGAGAATTTAGAAAAGAAGAACTCTCTTCCTCTGTTCCTTTTCCTAGCTTCAGACCAAACTCGCCTATGGCACCAAAGACCAAGCCGACCGCCTCCTCCTCAAAGGCGACCACCACCGAGGCCCGGAGGGGCGTCTCCTCCTCTGCGCAGGACTTCGTCCTCCAGGGCCTCCAAGGTAGTATGCCTTAGGCAGAACTGACCCTTAATGACTTTAAACCATTAAAAGCGTGTTTGATTCCCCAGACGCAGTCTTTGGGATGATAACCGGGGCGCGGATTAGATAATCTGACACCCAAGAGCCCTGTGCTTCGGGTCCTTCACTTAGAATTTCTCTAACTGTGAAGGTCTCTGAACGCAGCTTTGCAGAACGCAGATTTGATCTTCGCGTTCTGTGTCATCAGGCGCCAATTTGATGAATCTGGCGTCTGAGTCCAAGTGCTTTGAATTTTTACAAGTCTTGGTTTGCAGAACGCGGATTTGATCCTTGCGTTCTGTGTCATCAGGCGCCAATTTGATGAATCTGGCGTCTGAGTCCAAGTACTTTGAAATTCCACAAGTCTTGGTTTGCAGAACGCGGATTTGATCCTTGCGTTCTGTGTCATCAGGCGCCAATTTGATGAATCTGGCGTCTGAGTCCAATTACTTTGAAATTCCACAAGTCTTGGTTTGCAGAACGCGGATTTGATCCTTGCGTTTCTGTGCCATCAGGCGCCAATTTGATGAATCTGGCGTCTGAGTCCAAGTACTTTGAAATTCCACAAGTCTTGGTTTGCAGAACGCGGATTTGATCCTTGCGTTTCTGTGCCATCAGGCGCCAATTTGATGAATCTGGCGTCTGAGTCCAAGTACTTGGAATTTCATAAGTGGCTTCAATCTTTGCGTTCTGTGCTTCTTGACGCAGATTTGCGGGTCTGGACGCGGATTTGATGATTCCTGCGTCCAGTATCTTTTCTGCGTTCGGACGCAGAACACTTTGTATTTTTCTTTACTTTTGGTAAAGCATCTGACTTAAGTGTCTTCATCTTTTTGCAGCGCCGCAACCTGCTACTTCACTCCCCAAGATACGCCATTTTGGGCATGTAGGTGGAGCTGACCGGAACCTGACCTTTGTGCTGCAAAGGACTGCCCCTGTGACTGCCGACCAGTCGCCGGCTCGTGAGAAGAAGCTCTCGAATGTCGAGATGAGGACTCTTCGAGTGCTGATGACCGATGCAGCATTCGTCACGGATGACGGCATCCAGCTGAAGAAGCCCGCCTTCTTCTTCGGGATCGTATCCACGATGGCGGCCATCGCGTGCACGAAGGGACTTACACATGGCTCCGTCAAATAGGGGGCCGAAGGTTCTTTCTCCCGGCCATGGATAGGATGTACCCTATGTTCTATTACCAGCATATGTCCGTCCCGCGGAAGATGGAGTTTGACCTCGCTCGATATGCTCCTGAGGTTACTCTTGGCGATCTGGGCTCCCACCACCAAGTGCACCGTCATGACGGCCATGACGAGTCGGTTATCGGCCTTTTCCCTGGATCGCGCAAGAGGGAGATTCCCATCTGGAGAGATACCGCACATTGGCTCCACCTTCCTCAACATGTTCATGGCAGCGGAGGTGACTATCCAGTTGCGTTCCGTGCATATGGGTGGATCTATTCCCCAGCGAATTACTGGTGGGGCAGGATGGTTGGCTTTGTCCTTACCGAGCTTGGGGATTTGCTGAAGCGTGTAGGACTGTACTCGGCGGTCAGGCCGTACAGTGGGGGATCCCTCAAAGTTCTCAAAACTTCTTTGGGATCCTAGAACGTTATAATCCCTTGACGGGGACGTTCTTTACTCCAGTCGGGGAGATGGGCCTTGCCTTACACGAGATGCACGAGGTCTCAGGACTGGTAACAGGGGACATGCCCTATGAAGAATATGTCCCGACCGCTGTGGAGCTTCGCTACGTGAAGGAGGAGTTTCCCCTCATATATGAGACCTACTGGGAAGTGCTATGTCACTTCCATATCTGCGGTCAGCTCACCAAATGGCGGTCGCAGGGGGTCACGTACCTGTCTTGGGCCAGTTATTTGTTCAACAATGTGAACACCAAAGACCACTTGATCACCCGATTGACGCCCAGCTCTGATAGGGAGATCGAAGACCGGATTGATCAGATGTCCGAGAAATTCTACACCACAGAGTCGAACGAAGATGGTTTCGACCCTGACTTGGTTTTCGAAAGCTTCCACCACCAAGCCCGGACTCCTATCTCCGATCGGGCGCTGCTGGCAGGCTTTCTGATGCTGTGGCTAAAGCGTTGTGTGGTGCCCACGCTGCCACATGAAGTTATAGTTGCCGACGTGGTGTACCCGGCGGTGCTTCTGGCCCATGGCAACCTATAGCTCTTCTCCCGGCCGTGGTGGCTGGTATTCAGAGCGGGCTGCGGGCGCTGGCTAAAAGCTTTTGTGAGCCGCCAAAACTGTGAATTCCGAGGGAAAGCCGCTCACGGACGCAGAGGGGAATCCAGTGGTGAAGCGTCCCAATCCTCGGGTTGAGCTGCCTTACACAGACCTTATGGCCTGGTATGTGATGCACTGCCCCTCTTTGATGACGGCGGTGCGTTGGAAGGAGGACTCCGTCCCCTTCATACAGCGATTGGAGGGTTCGAGGTGGCAGGATCCTTACATATATTATATCCGGAAGCGTCTTTCAGCCCCGGCAAACTATCAGCTCAATCGTTGCCTCCTCCAGATCCCTGGTGCATCCTACGGCGATCTACTTGTCGATTCCGCAGGCCCTGATGATTTCACGAGGTTATCCCAGGGAGCCTTCTGGTGGTTGCTCAATATTCGGCCCGGGTATATGCTTTTTCGACAAGGGACATCATGCACCATTGAGCCATACATGCCGAATCGCTTCGCTCGACAGTTCGGCTATGACCAGCTCTATATCGGGAATCCAAATGCTTATCTCGCCTTCGAAGGGAACTTGTTCGAGGGTGCTCGGGCCTGGTACTATAGTGTGGCTGGAGGGACAGGAACAACCTTCCGTCTACCTCTTGAAGCGCCCAAGTGCCAGATGAGTCTAAGCTATTGTACTTGGTACTCCCAAGCCGTCCAGACACCAGACTTTCTTCCGGCATCTTCATGTATCGAGAGCATCAATGCAAGCCTCGAGACAAGGACAGAGTCTGGTAAACCAACGAGACTCGTAGAGCAGTACCGGAAAGTCTGTAAGGAGGTCGGGAGAAGGACGAGGAGGGAGCCACGAGCTACAGAGCCACGACCGCCAAGGGCAGAGCCACGAGCGAAGAATGAGCCGTCAGTAACGAGGGCGGAGCCATCAGAGACGAGAGAGGAGCCTCCAGCAACGAGGGCGGAGCCATCAGCAAAGAGGTCTAAGCAGTTGGCGAGTAAGCGTCATCACCGCTCTACTTCTGTTATTGAGCCTGCCCCGAAGAAGGTTAGGAGGGACTTGGCGGCTGAAGTCTCTCAATCCGGAGCTATCTCTGCCGGAGTTGAGGCTCCTCCTGAAGACGTCGTCAGAGTTGAGGAACCTTCGAAGAGGAGGATTTCCCCCTTTAACTCGTGCTCCTAAGTCGCACCGCGAGGCTGTGGAGGAAGGGGAGTTCATCGAACAACCGTTATTGCTGCTGATGCCGAATCCCCGGAGATTGACATAATGGGCGATGAAGATGTTGAACTTCCGGAAACCTCAGCTCAGCTCAAACCTCCTTCTGCTCATGAAGGGAGAGATGAGGCACAGCAGTTGGGTCTCCAGGCGTCTTCATCTCTAGTTCCAGGGCCGTCGACCCTAGTCCTACTACTGGGGTGATTGGAGGCAAGGCTCCGATTACGGAGCTTCCTGAGCTGTCGTCTTCTTCGCTCTCAGGGGAAAGCCTCTTTGAGGACAAAGTCGACTATAGCGAGGAACCCGCTCCTCCTGATCAAAGCAAGTTCTTCCATGTCTCAGAGGAGGAAATGTATGTGGGCGAGTCATCATCTGCACCACCAGTGGCGGCTATTCCTGTTGAAGGTACCCTTTCCACCTCCTGTCCAATTTTTCTTTACATGTTGAAGAAGATGTCTTGACATTCTTCATTTTATATTGCAGGGCCAACCGGAGATGCCGAGGCTACAACCTCCTCGCATATTGAGGAGATGGTGAGAGAGTTGACTCGGCCACAGGGAATTGAGACCTCAGCTGCTGAGATGCCCTCAGAGGGGGCAGCTGCTGGTACTGGGGAGCCTTCCACTCTACCAGAGAGGAGGAAGCCACTACTGAGGTCAAGAAGGCTCGGGTGGAGGGTCCAATGGCAGGTCCACTCCCAGGAGATTGCACAGCCCAAGCTTCAAATGAAGCTTCTGAGGAAATCGTGCTTGCCACTCCATCATTGGTCGCGGAAGTTCCAGCAGGGATAGCACCTCCGGAAGCACCAGTGGCTGGTTCCGCTCTTGCCGTATCGGCGGTTAGCATGACTTCTGCGCAAAAAGAGCCGGCCTACACCCCTTCTTCCGAGATAGAAGGGGGGGGAGCGTTCCGGGTGATGACAGCATGGACTTCCTGACGCGCAGTACGGTGCGGCAGTTCTTTGAAGCGATGCGATCGTGCATCGACTTTATCCTTTCTGGGCGTCGTTCTTTTGACTTTGCCCGGAGATTTCTCGGGAATGTGGCCGAGAACATCGAGCTAGTCGGGGGCCTTCCTCTTGCTCAGGCATGTATGCGGGTGGTGGATCAGTTGGAGAGTGACCTGAAAGAGCTGAAGTCTTTAGACGAAGCTGACTCCCTCCACGAAACCAAGTCATCCTGGATAGCCTCCTTTCTGCCCAAAGGCAAGAGCGACAGGAAGTGGAAGTACAAATTGCTGAAGAGGTCAGCAACCTTGAGCGTTCCCAGGCTGAATGCCAAAGGCTGATTGAAGACTCAGGGGATACTGAGCTTATCATGCAGAACACAGAGCTTGCTATTACCAACGCTCGGGCTGCCATTGATAAGGCCAAAGCCATGCTAGCTGTCAATGAAGAGAAGCTCGTCGCCCTCCAGAAGAAGCTAGAAGAGCAGAAGGCTGCAAGGGTACGGGCTGAAGAGAGCCAGTCTGTTCATCTCTCCAGATTGGAGACTTTGCGAGCCCAGCTGGCTGAAAAACCCTGCCTATCTGAAGAGGAGCTGCGGGTCCAGGCGATGATGGAGGCTGAGAAGGCACGTCAGCATGAGATGCATCGTCTCAGGGAGCGCATCCGTTCCCTACCAGATCGAGATTTTTAGCCTTCTCCCTCCTTTTTTGTAACGCTCAATCTTATTTGTATAAGAGAGCGTTTTTGTATCACTTTCATATTTTTTGGAGATAAATAAAAGTGACACCCTCCTTTTTACTTCTTTTGTCTCGAACCCTTTGCCTTTGTTGGACATGTAGGAGCAAGGAAGTCTTTTGATCTTTATCAAAATTATAATCATAATCTTAATAAGTCAAAAGTATTGAGGAAAGATCTTGTTCCAAGAACTTTCATGACACTGTCAGAGGTGTAAGCTTAACTTGACAGGGGTGATTTTTGGTGGACCTGCCACTTTGTGGAAGAAAGTGACAGGTGGAGTTCGTACCCCAGGAAAGATGAACTTTTATCAAGGATTTGTGCTTAACTTGATTTCAGATCAGCTGGGGATGTTGATGGAAACATTGTTTATTGGTGTAATGTTAACCAACAATGCCTCCAAAATGAATTCGATATTCTGTCGGGGAGAATATCAAATGAAACTAGACTCGCGGGGGAATCTAGGGAAGTCCTTACCGTTAGAGGTGTGATATTAACTTAACGGGTTGGAAATAGTCTTGTCAGAAGTGTAATGTTAACTTGACAAGGACATGAGTTAGAGGTGTGATATTAACTTAACTCATCGACATCTCAGTTTTATAAGGGAAAACTGAGGGTGTCACTGTCATAGGTGTGATGTTTAACTTAACAGTGAGGGTAATGCTAGAGGTGTAATGTTGAACTTGGCATTAGTCGTCTCGGCCTGAAGAAGTCGAGGAAAGGTCATAGCCATAGGTGTATTGTTGAACTTAGCAATGACTCAGATGCTAGAAGTGTAGTGTTAACTTGGCATCGTCCATTTCAGCTTCGATATGGAAGTCTGAAGAAAGGGTGACTGTCAGAGGTGTAATATTAACTTGACGGGCACCTGATATACTGCTTAGAGGTGTAATGTTAACTTAAACAGTAGTTTGTCAGAGGTGTGATATTAACTTGACAAGAATTGGCTCTTGATAGGAGCAATTTGAGGACCTGTCATTCTATTGATGAGAATTGACAAGTGGAATTTGAAATGCCAGAGGAATAGTGTTAACTTGGCAATTTTGAAGTTTGCTGCTCTATGTAGAGGTGACAAGCGGGGCTTGTACTCGACAAGGAGTATTCATTACCAGAGGTATAGTGTTTAACGTAGTAATGTTTGCATTTTGTGGTCCTACCATTCTATGGATGAGAATTGGTAAGGGATTTTGGAGGAGAGAGTGGAATCAGGTCCACTTAGGATTTTTAGCAAACCCTCAGCTGTCAACGGATTTGAGGTGCCTTTACCAACTACCGTTTGAGTTGGGCTAGTCATGCTATTCCCCTCAGCATGATGAGTTGTCGAGGACTTATGTTGGGCTTAGATGCCAATGTTTTCCTCTATCCTTAGCCGTCGAAGGCGTTGGATGTTTGATCAGAGGTGTGGTATTAACTTGATCGGCAGGATTTTTAGCAAACCCTCAGCTGTCAACGGATTTGAGGTGCCTTTACCAACTACCGTTTGAGTTGGGCTAGTCATGCTATTCCCCTCAGCATGATGAGTTGTCGAGGACTTATGTTGGGCTTAGATGCCAACCTTTTCCTCTATCCTTAGCCGTCGAAGGCGTCGGATGTTTTTTGATCAGAGGTGTAATTTTAACTTGATCAACAGAAGAACACCATCTAGGGATAGTATTTCTTCAGGAATTTGCCATTGATTGGCATCATGAGTGTATCGCCATTAGAGGTTATGAGACGATACGATCCATTCGAGTAGACCGACTCTACTACAAATGGTCCTTCCCATTTGGGTTGGAATTTTCCCTTCGTCTTGTGCGTCATGACCATGGGTCTCCGGACGGCTAAGACAAGGTCGCCTTTCTTGAAAGTTCGCGTCTTGACTTTCTTGTTGAAGGCTCTGGTGATGCGAGCTTGATAAAGCTCGATCTGCTGCTGGGCTTGCAGACGCTTGTCGTCTAAGGCCTCCAGTTCTTGGAGTCGCTGTCGATGCTTCTCCTCTGTTGTCATCTCGGCGGTCAGGGCGACGCGTAGAGATGGAATTTGGATTTCCAGTGGGAGGACAGCTTCACATCCGTACACCAAGGAAAATGGCGTGGCTTTAGTTGGGGTTCGCACGGTCGTGCGATATGCCCATAAGCATTCGCCCAACTTATCGTCCCAGTCTCGTTGACTTTTCGAGACGAATTTCTTGAGAAGCTTGCCAATAGTCTTATTGAAAGCTTCTGCGAGGCCGTTAGCGGGAGGATAGTATGCCGTTGATGACACACTCTGGATTCTGAACTTAGCACAGAATCTCTGGAAAGCCTGGCTGATGAACTGGGGTCCATTGTCATGGATGATCCGCCGAGGCACACCGAAGCGATAGATAACGTGATGTTTCACGAACTTGATCACGTTAGACGATTTTACCTCTTTTAGAGGAACAGCTTCGGCCCACTTGGAGAAGTAATCGGTTATTGCTAAATGAACCGATGTCCTTTCGACGATGGTGGGCTGATGGGGCCAACCACGTCCATCCCCCACATTTCGAACGGCCAGGTAGAGGTCGTAGAGTGGAGGTACCCTGGTGCCTGATGGATGAAATCGCCATGTATTTGACAGGCATGACATCTTTTGGCGTAAGCGACGGCATCGGCGACCATTTTGGGCCAGTAGTACCCCAATCTTTGGAGTCTGTTTGCCAGCTTTGGACCAGGTTGTGAGCTCCACATGTGCCATCATGGGCTTCTTTCAACATTTCGCGGGCCTCTTTTGATGAGAGGCACCGGAGCAGGATCCCGTCATGCGATCGACGGTACAGTGTTCGCGTGATCGCATTATAATAAAATTTGGGGCTTTCCTCCGAATGGCGGCCGCCTCTTTGGTGTCTTCAGGCAAGATGCCGTATAAGACATAATCAATATAGGAAAATCGCCAGTCTTTAAGCTCTGGAGCGGTTGACACTTCAAGTGTCTCTTTATCGCGACGATCTCCTGTTGACCCTGGGTAGTCTCCGGGGGGGATTTTTGGACAGTATAGGTCGTGGCTATAGACGAATACTTTCTCCATTGCTCCAGCTGGAGAGCTAGGGAAGCTGCGAGAGATGCGAGGGCATCTGCATGCGCATTTCGGCTTCGCGGCACATGGTCGATGTAGAAGTTTGAAAACTTTTCCGCCATGTGGATTGTCGCGTCGTAGTAGGGTACTAGATCTTCATGTCTGACCTCATACTCTCCGCGAACTTGGCTGACGATGAGTTTGGAGTCACCGTACGCCTCGAGATTTTTAACGCCAATCTCATCGGCGAATTGCATCCCAATCAGGAGAGCGTTGTATTCCGCCACATTGTTGGAACAGGGCTCGGTTAACGAGATAGCTCGGGGGATCACGTAGTTTTGTGGGGAGACGAGTACCACTCCTACCCCCGCTACTGTGTGTCCCTTGGGGCTTGCCCTTGATGCACCATCGAAGAAAAGTTGCCATACTTGTCCTTCAAACGATGTCTGGGTTAGGCATACTTCGGCGACCTCATCTGGGAGATCCTCATAAAGTTTGGCTGCCCTCGGATCCGGGTGTTCAGCTAAGAAGTCCGCCACCGCTTGTCCTTTAATGGCCTTCTGTGGCAGGAAGTGCATCTCATATTGAGAGAGCAATATAGCCCATTTTGCCAGCCGGCCATTCAATGATGAAGGCTTTGTCATAAGCAACCTCAGGGGGTTGACTTTTGATATGACATTTATAGTTTGGCCTACCAGATAATGTCGCATTTTCTGAATAGCGAACACCAAGGCCAAACACTCCTTCTCGATCGGGTTGTATCGATGTTCGGCCCCGATCATCGTTCTACTGAGGTAGTAGATTGCTTGTTCTCGTCCTTGGTCATCATTCTGAGCTAGTAGAGCTCCCAAAGAATGATCCATCGATCGGACGTACACCAGGAAGGGTTTTCCGGATACCGGAGCTGCAAGTACTGGTGGTTGGGTGAGGTATCGTTTGATCTCCTCGAATGCTCGTTGGCAAGCGTCGTCCCATATGAACGAGACTCCCTTCTTCATCAGCTTAGCGAAGGGTTGGCATCTCCCAGAGAGATTTGAAATGAATCTGCGGATGTACGCCAATCGTCCTTGCAATCCTCTGAGCTCCTTGAGGCTTCTGGGGGTTGCATCTCTTGGATAGCACGGACTTTCTCCGGATCCAAATGGATTCCTGTGGAAGTTACAACAAACCCTAGGAACTTGCCGCTGGCTACCCCCAGGAAGGACTTGGTGGGGTTCATCTTCAATTGATGAGCCCGCATGATGTCGAAGACCATCTTAGATCAGCTATGTGATCTCCTTTAATGCGACTTTTCACCGCGATGTCGTCGACATAACATTCCACCGTTTTGCGTATCTGCTGATGGAAAATGGTATTCATGGCCCTTTGGTATGTTGCCCCTGCATTCTTTAGACCGAAGGGCATGACGGTGTAGCAGTATACTCCTAGAGGTGTCCTGAAGGAGGTATGCTTTTCATCGTCAGGGTACATCTTGATTTGATTGTATCCTGAGAATCCGTCCATGAAGGACATTCGCTCGAATCCGCAGGTATTGTCAATCATGACATCTGTGATTGGCAATGGGAATTCGTCTTTGGGGCAGGCCTCGTTTAGATCGCGGAAGTCGATGCAGATCCGGATCTTCCCGTTCTTCTTAGCAACGGGGACGATGTTAGCTACCCAGTCGGGATGTTGTTCCTCCCTGATGAAGCCGGAGTCAATAAGCTTCTTGACTTCTGATTGAATGGCCTCCATTATTTCGGGACGAAACCGTCGCTGCTGTTGCTTGACGGGTTTTACGTCCGGACTGATGTTGAGGCGGTGCATAGCCACTTGAGGATCAAGTCCAGGCATGTCCTCGTAATTCCAGGCGAAGACATCTATATACTCTTGTATAAGAGATATTAGATCATTCTTCTCTGATGGTGACAGGCCGTCACTTATGAAGATGGGCTTGGGGTTGGCTTCATCTCCTAGGTTGATCTGAACAACCTTGTCTTCTGTGGGTGGCTCACGCTGTTCAAAGCGGATATCCCAGAGAGCATTCAGATGTTTGATCCAGGGGTCTGTATCCGACTGGATCATTTCTTCGTCTTCGTCTTCCAGATGGCTTGTTGAAACCATGTTTACAGAAAGCCCTTTGAAGATGTTGCCAATACTGAC
Source organism: Agave tequilana (assembly GCA_038442645.1). Classification (NCBI taxonomy): domain Eukaryota; kingdom Viridiplantae; phylum Streptophyta; class Magnoliopsida; order Asparagales; family Asparagaceae; genus Agave; species Agave tequilana. The sequence goes on from JAVJIF010034685.1 coordinate 92,620, forward strand.
ATCTGATTCCCACGATGACGTGTCTGAAGAGTGATCATGGCCTGATGGTTCCTCAGAATCAGAGGCTGACGGCACTGGAGTTGATACATAGCCCAACCCCCGGCGGGTCTGATGATAATAGTCAGGTGTTTTCCCTTTTGGTACAAAAGATCGAAGCAATGATCTCCTTCCTTTGCCGAAGTTTAACCCGGGCCTGTTGATTAGATCGTACCCCACACGCTTCATCATCTTGAGCGTTCTCGGTTCATAATGATTGAACTGGGGGGATTCATCCTCGCCTTCTGATTCTTCATGGGTGTTGGTTCAGACATGATTCGTCCAAAGAGGATAGGTCTCTGGCCCTTTTGTCTGGCTGGAACCATAAATGAAGATCCTTGCGCGTCACCATCATCATGGTACGTCCCGAAGGATGATTTTATAGGTACATGCAATGATGTCAGAGCATTCATTGCCGACCATAACATCCTCGCCCATGTCGGTACTAGTATCCGACGGTATTGACTCAGATTCATACACAGGAAAATACGCGAAATCTAAGTCTTCATTAATATACCAACCGCCTGCATCGTCGGTGGTATCAACATCGAGCTTATTAGTGCTCTTTACAAGTGGTTCTAACTCCCACAGGCACTCTTCTTCTTCGGGCTCGGTGTCAGCTTCATTACCAGAGTCTGGCTCCTCTGGTTGCGGGGTTCCATTATTCTCCTCATATAAGAGGGAATCCGTGAAATAGTTCTCGACCCCTTTGAACGGATGCCTTTCGGCGATCAACGTTCGAACCTGTCCGCTCTCGTCAATGTATTTCATGACTTGATGGAGAGTGGAGGGAACGATGGAGTTTTGGTGGATCCATGGTCGTCCCAGCAACAGGTTGTAGGAAGTGTCAGCGTCAATGACATAACACGTCACTTCCGATTTGAGGCTCCCGATCCGGCATTTGAGCTTGATCTTCCCCATCGGGCGGGAGCTGTTGGCATTAAACCCATAAATAGTCGTCTGGGTTGGGCTCAGACGATGGGCGGAAATGCCAAGAAATTGCATGACTCGGCGAGGTATGATGCTAAGTGCGGACCCTGGGTCTACCTGGATGCGGTTCACCTCGGATGACCCAATATACCCCATGAAGTATAAGGGTCGGTCATGCTTTCCTTTAACCTGCATGTCGTCTGCTGTGAAGGAAATGCAGGAACATTGGAGAGGTGTGGAGGCAATCCTCTACATCTTTCTCTCTCGGTACGTGGGTCAGAAAGACCTCAGCGTTCGTCAGGGCTTCTTGTAGAGCCTCTCTGGTTGACTTAGATAACCTCAGGAGCTCATACAAGGTGATGCGTGCCGGGATGTTGGCTAACTGAGCCAGCACATCGAAGCGGTAAGGTGTCGAAGGTGTCGAAGATCCTTCCGCTGCACTTCTTGAAAGGACCCGAGAAACCGAGTTTCTTTCTGTTTCTCCACGGGTGGTTTTGTGGAGGGCTGAGCTGGCTCTACAGCTGGTTGAGGAGGGACCACCGCCTTTTCGCCGTACTGCTTCAAGTACGCCTGCCCTGAGCGGGTGCCTGATGTCGGTTGGTTGGGCTCTGCCGCCAGGACCATTGTCTCCTCTTCTGAGTCGGTCAGCGAAGGAACATCAGCGTCTGCTTCCCGGGAAGAAGCGCAGATCACGTGGCAAGATGAAGCCTTCCTTTGCCTTTGGACTTCCTGTTGGTCACAGTCGTCCATTGCTGCTCGTCGACGAGGTCAGGGTGGACCCACATGATTCCTCCTTCAGGTGTAGGGACCGGGACCAAGCCCTTCTCCTGCTGCTGATGAGGGTCTGTATTGACCACTCTCAATTCTCCTTTCGGGATAGATATCACTCCCACGGGCATCGGGGGTCGTGTCCCGAAGTGGAGTGCCGACGTCATGTTGGCCGCCCTTGTTCTGCTCTGGTCGGAGTTTTAATACCTCCGCGTCAATTAGGGCTTGAAGACGTCCTTGAAGATGTAGCAGCTCTTGGTAGGGTGCCCGAGCATCCTATGGTACAGGCAGTAGTTGAGGTTGTCGGTCTTGCCGACTTCTTCTGGGCGCCTGCTTTCAGGGAGCTTCAGTCGATTGCTCTTGTGAGTAATTTGAAGAGCGAGTCGACATGTTCCTCCTTGAAGGAATATTGTTTGTTGGCGCGGGGTTGGCTGGAAGAGCCACCTGCTCTGCCTGTTTGAGGCTTGACGGGAGATTTGGTCTCCGTTGCCAAGTTATCCTTCCGTTTGGTTTGGAGGGATGTGTCTGGTGCACGCCTTCGTACCTCTCTGGCCTGGGCTTGCTTCTTCCGCTCTGACGCGGGCGACAATCTCTTCAGCCTGTTCACCTTGCTGGACTAACTGTTTCCAGGTGCGGCTTTCTGCTACTCCTATTTGAGCAAGGAGTGAAGTTTGGAGATTGTGGCGACATGTTTCCACCAGGGTGGCCTGGGTCATGCCCGCTCGGACATCGGAGTGCCGTGTTCCGAAATCTTCTACGAAAAGACTTAACGGACTCTCCTTTCGTTGCTGGTAGCTAAAAGGGTGGGCATGGTAACCTCCGAATCATCCTCGAAGAAGGTGTTAGGAACAGCTTCTCGAGGTCGCCCCAGTTCTTGATTGAACCTTCAGGGAGTTTCATAAACCATTCAAAGCTAACCCTTCAGGGTGCCAATGAATAGACGTGCCAGGATGGCATCGTTATCTACCACATTCCCAGTTTGGGATTGAAGTAGTAGATATGCGGGTTGGCGACCCCTTTCCGTCGAATGCTTGGAGAGTTGGAGCCTTGAATCTAGGAGGGTACGGGACTAAGTCCCACTCGGCCGATACGGCCGGACCACTCCAGCTTCTTGGAGATCTTTACGACTGGCAAGGGCGTTGAGTCGTTGCTCCAGTAGGCTCACTCTTTGATCTTGAGCTTTCTCCGAGTCCGGTGCTTCCTGCATGTGCTGAAGGTCTGGACACATTCGAAGGAGTGGATCGTCGTGTCCCATCGGAAGGATCAGAGGGTGGACTTCCTCCTCTTCCCCTTCTAGCTCTTGGCCTTCTGGGAGGAGATCTTGCCCCTCTCGTCAAGCAGTTTCTCAAGCATATGCTTGAGGTCGTCAATGGTTCTCTGCTGAGAGGAGAGTACTCCATTTGGTGCTTCTGCATCCGGGCCAAGTACTTAGTTGTCTCCTCGGGAGCATTTGCTGTGTCCTCAGGAGCGTCTGCCATGTAGGCGGAAACCTCCTTTCCACCGGAAGAATTCGAAGCCCATGATTCTATCACAAACTGAGTGAGAATCATCTTCCCTAATGCCGCGGATAGGGCATTGTAGTCAATTGGGGTGATGGCTCCAGTCCGGGTACGGGTGTGTCGATACACCCCTTCTGGCTCAGAGTCTGACCCCTCTGAATTGACCATAGGTTGTTTTCCCCTGCTTCTGCTTGTCATATATGCAGTGAGCTCGGGTACTCAACGTCAGGGAAGGTTCTCCTTCGGTGGGAGCGTCTTCTTTTAGCTGACGGGGGAATCAGGGTCAGCTGTCTAATCAAAGACGGCTGGTGAACGCCTGATTCGCAATGGCATTCAGAGAGCATCTGGATGAGCTTCGTGACAGCAGCAAGAAGAAGTGGCCTGATTGGCACTTCTTTTCCTTGTCAAATAATCCCTCAAATCCGTGGGAGGGGGATTAAATAGACTGGCCTCACAGCGTCGAAGACGGGGGGCAGTCGTGTGTTGCGCTGTCTGGACGCAAGTCTCAGAAACGCGGAGATCACACTGTGGCGTTACGCGCGTCTGGCGTCTCTGTTGAGACGAGACGCGGTTCCCGCGTTGCAATCTGCTGCGTTGGAGCCGGAGAGAGACTTGGGACGTTACGCGCGTCTGGCGTCTCTGTTGAGACGAGACGCGGTCGTCGCACTGTTGTCCACTGCGTTGGGGCAGAGACACTTGGGGCGTCACGCGCGTCTGGCGTCTCTGTTGAGACGAGACGCGGTTCTCGCACTGTTGTCCGCTGCGTTGAAGCAGAGGGACTTGGAAGATAATGGGGCTGCTGGGCCCCACGCCTGGGACGCATGCGTCCTGCGTTTGATGACGCAGAAGAAGAAGAAACTTCGCTCGGCGTTTGGTAAGTTGGTCTCCAGCAGACTCAACTTGAGGAATCTCGCGTTTGGGTCGCAAACGCGGATTTCTTGCACTGGTCGAGGTGCGGGCAAGGCATCATATTGAACGCCGCGTCCAACCCCAGTCAGAGAACCATCGGTTCCAACCGAGGTTGACGCGCGCGTCGTCTTTGTCGACGCTCGGCATTTCGATTGCGCGTGGAGGAGGAGAGAAGCCAACAACTTCCTGGTTTGAAGAAACAGGGCTGTTCACCACGCGGGTCTCTTGGGAGGACGTTGACGCGGGGTTTCTGCGAGACGCGGGCGTTCTGCAAGACGCGGGCGTCACGCGAGACGCGGGCGTTGTGCGGACGCGGTCGATCGCAGCAACAGTTGTGCCGTGGACCACGCGGGCCTTCAGAGAGGCGTTGGCGCGTGGGTTCTGCGCGTCGCGGTTGATCGCAGCAGAGGCGTTGGATGTTACGCGGGCCTTCGAGGAGGCGTTGACGCGTGAACTGGCGCGGCACAGAGGGTGACAGCCGCGCCTGGTTGAGCCACAGATTGGGCTTCGGGAGGCTGCGTCGTTGAGACCCTGCGGCAGACGCGGTCTTGGGGCTCTTGGAGCCAGAAGAGAGAAACTCTTCATACTTCGCCTGGTCGAACTCAACGACGAGTGATTCGACCATCTTCCCCTTACGGAGAACGTCATCCTGCACCACGATGTGCTCATCGGTCACGAATGTAGTCCCCAGCGGAGTCGCCATCTCTTGTTCGGTACGGAAAAGAGATTTTGCCGTAAAATTTCCTTGGATCGTTGAAAGATTACAACAAAACAATATTCCGACTACAAGGGAGGGAGGATGCTGGATCTTCCCTTTGTTTAAATCTGGGTTCTTCGTGTGGCGATGGAGAGTGAATCTTGTTCTCCGTTGACCAGATGACCGTCCTGGACCGTCGGGGGTCTTCTCTTCGGCGGAGGGGAGTAACTCAGCTCCGGCTACCAAACTCTCAAAGAGGAGGTAGGCGAAGATAGGCTAGTACTCAGTAAGCCTGTTGAAGAATCTCTTCTCTCTCGGTCGTTGACGTCGGGCTTCTCTCTCTCTCGATGCCTTGATCTTCTGACCCTCTGGATTCAAAATGCCGACCTTAATTGATCACTCGAACTTCTTCTCCCACTGAATCCAAATCTTCGACCCTTCCTTCATAGCTAACAGGGCTATTTTATAGGGTCTTAGGGGTGATCGTGCCCCTAAAAATGCGCCTGAATGAGGGCCATTACCCGCGATACGCGCGGTAACTGCTCCCCACGATGGGCGGTTGCAACTGAGACGCGGATTTCAGACTAAACGCGCCTTGGATGCTGAGACGCAAGCTTCAGGCGGACGCGCCTTGGATGCTGAGACGCAAGCTTCAGTCCCTTGCGTCTCGGATGCTGAGACGCGGGCGTCGAGCCAACGCGCCTTGATATTGAGACGCGGGCTTCGGGACGACGCGCTTTGATGTTTAAGACGCGGGCTTCAGGCCGACGCGTCTTGAAGTTGAGACGCGGGCTTCGGGCCGACGCGTCCCGAAGTTGAGACGCGGGCTTCAGGCCGACGCGTCTTGAAGTTGAGACGCGGGCTTCAATCCTTGCGTCTTTGAGACTGCTTCTTTGGTGGCTTGCCTGGTTAGTCATTTTTAGACAGCCTACA
>JAVJIF010034686.1:0-46466 GCA_038442645.1 Agave tequilana
GAAGCCGCTCACGGACGCAGAGGGGAATCCAGTGGTGAAGCGTCCCAATCCTCGGGTTGAGCTGCCTTACACATACTTATGGCCTGGTATGTGATGCACTGCCCCTCTTTGATGACGGCGGTGCGTTGGAAGGAGGACTCCGTCCCCTTCATACAGCGATTGGAGGGTTCGAGGTGGCAGGATCCTTACATATATTATATCCGGAAGCGTCTTTCAGCCCCGGCAAACTATCAGCTCAATCGTTGCCTCCTCCAGATCCTGGTGCATCCTACGGCGATCTACTTGTCGATTCCGCAGGCCCTGATGATTTCACGAGGTTATCCCAGGGAGCCTTCTGGTGGTTGCTCAATATTCGGCCCGGGTATATGCTTTTTCGACAAGGGACATCATGCACCATTGAGCCATACATGCCGAATCGCTTCGCTCGACAGTTCGGCTATGACCAGCTCTATATCGGAATCCAATGCTTATCTCGCCTTCGAAGGGAACTTGTTCGAGGGTGCTCGGGCCTGGTACTATAGTGTGGCTGGAGGGACAGGAACAACCTTCCGTCTACCTCTTGAAGCGCCCAAGTGCCAGATGAGTCTAAGCTATTGTACTTGGTACTCCCAAGACCGTCCAGACACCAGACTTTCTTCCGGCATCTTCATGTATCGAGAGCATCAATGCAAGCCTCGAGACAAGGACAGAGTCTGGTAAACCAACGAGACTCGTAGAGCAGTACCGGAAAGCCCGTAAGGAGTCGGGAGAAGGACGAGGAGGGAGCCACGAGCTACAGAGCCACGACCGCCAAGGGCAGAGCCACGAGCGAAGAATGAGCCGTCAGTAACGAGGGCGGAGCCATCAGCGACGAGAGAGGAGCCTCCAGCAACGAGGGCGGAGCCACCAGCAAAGAGGTCTAAGCAGTTGGCGAGTAAGCGTCATCACCGCTCTACTTCTGTTATTGAGCCTGCCCCGAAGAAGTTAGGAGGGACTTGGCGGCTGAAGTCTCTCAATCCGGAGCTATCTCTGCCGGAGTTGAGGCTCCTCCTGAAGACGTCGTCAGAGTTGAGGAACCTTCGGAAGAGGAGGATTTCCCCCCTTTAGCTCGTGCTCCTAAGTCGCACCGCGAGGCTGTGGAGGAGGGGGAGTTCATCGAACACCCGTTATTGCTTGCTGCTGATGCGAATCCCCGAGATTGACATAATGGGCGATGAACTTCCGGAAATCTCAGCTCTGCTCAAACCTCCTTCTGCTCAATGAAGGGAGAGATGAGGCACAGCGGTTGGGGTCTCCAGGCGTCTTCATCTCTAGTTCCAGGGCCGTCGACCCTAGTCCTACTACTGGGGTGATTGGAGGCAAGGCTCCGATTACGGAGCTTCCTGAGCTGTCGTCTTCTTCGCTCTCAGGGGAAAGCCTCTTTGAGGACAAAGTCGACTATAGCGAGAACCCGCTCCTCCTGATCAAAGCAAGTTCTTCCATGTCTCAGAGGAGAAATGTATGTGGGCGAGTCATCATCTGCACCACCAGTGGCGCTATTCCTGTTGAAGGTACCCTTTCCACCTCCTGTCCAATTTTTCTTTACATGTTGAAGAAGATGTCTTGACATTCTTCATTTTATATTGCAGGGCCAACCGGAGATGCCGAGGCTACAACCTCCTCGCATATTGAGGAGATGGTGAGAGAGTTGACTCGCCACAGGGAATTGAGACCTCAGCTGCTGAGATGCCCTCAGAGGGGCAACTGCTGGTACTGGGGAGCCTTCCACTCTACCAGAGGAGGAAGCCACTACTGAGGTCAAGAAGGCTCGGTGTGGAGGGTCCAATGGCAGGTCCCTCCCAGGAGATTGCACAGCCCAAGCTTTCAAATGAAGCTTCTGAGGAAATCGTGCTTGCCACTCCATCATTGGTCCGGAAGTTCCAGCAGGGATAGCACCTCCGGAAGCACCAGTGGCTGGTTCCGCTCTTGCCGTATCGACAGTCAGCATGACTTCTGTGCAAAAGAGCCGGCCTACACCCCCTCTTTTCGAGATAGAAAGGGGGTCGGGGAGCGTTCCGGGTGATGACAGCATGGACTTCCTGACACGCAGTACGGTGCGGCAGTTCTTTGAAGCGATGCGATCGTGCATCGACTTTATCCTTTCTGGGCGTCGTTCTTTTGACTTTGCCGGAGATTTTCTCGGGAATGTGGCCGAGAACATCGAGCTAGTCGGGGCCTTCCTCTTGCTCAGGCATGTATGCGGGTGGTGGATCAGTTGGAGAGTGACCTGAAAGAGCTGAAGTCTTTAGACGAAGCTGACTCCCTCCACGAAACCCAAGTCATCCTGGATAGCCTCCTTTCTGCCCAAGGCAAGAGCGACAGGAAGTGGAAGTACAATTGCCGAAGAGGTCAGCAACCTTGAGCGTTCCCAGGCTGAATGCCAAAGCTGATTGAAGACTCATGGGATACTGAGCTTATCATGCAGAACACAGAGCTTGCTATTACCAACGCTCGGGCTGCCATTGCTAAGGCCAAAGCCATGCTAGCTGTCAATGAAGAGAAGCTCGTCGCCCTCCAGAAGAAGCTAGAGGAGCAGAAGGCTGCAAGGGTACGGGCTGAAGAGAGCCAGTCGTGTTCATCTCTCCAGGTTGGAGACTCTGCGAGCCCAGCTAGCTGAAAACCCTGCCTATCTGAAGAGGAGCTGCGGGTCCAGCGATGATGGAGGCTGAGAAGGCACGTCAGCATGAGATGCATCGTCTCAGGGAGCGCATCCGTTCCTTACCAGATCGAGATTTTTAGCCTTCTCCTCCCTTTTCTTTTTTTTTTTGTAACGCTCAATCTTATTTGTATAAGAGAGCGTTTTTTGTATCACTTTCATATTTTTGGATATAAATAAAAGTGACACCCTCCTTTTTACTTCTTTGTCTCGAACTCTTTGCCTTTGGTTGGACATGTAGGAGCAAGGAAGTCTTTTGATCTTTATCAAAATTATAATCATAATCTTAATAAGTCAAAAGTATTGAGGAAGATCTTGTTCAAGAACTTTCATGACACTGTCAGAGGTGTAAGCTTAACTTGACAGAGGTGATTTTTGGTGGACCTGCCACTTTGTGGAGAAAGTGACAGGTGGAGTTCGTACCCCCAGGAAAGATGAACTTTTATCAAGGATTTGTGCTTAACTTGATTTCAGATCAGCTGGGGATGTTGATGGAAACATTGTTTATTGGTGTAATGTTAACCAACATGCCTCCAAAATGAATTCGATATTCTGTTGGAGAATATCAAATGAAACTAGACTCGCGGGGGAATCTAGGGAAGTCCTTACCGTTAGAGGTGTGATATTAACTTAACGGGTTGGAAATAGTCTTGTCAGAAGTGTAATGTTAACTTGACAAGGACATGAGTTAGAGGTGTGATATTAACTTAACTCATCGACATCTCAGTTTTATAAGGGAAAACTGAGGGTGTCACTGTCATAGGTGTGATGTTTAACTTAACAGTGAGGGTAATGCTAGAGGTGTAATGTTGAACTTGGCATTAGTCGTCTCGGCCTGAAGAAGTCGAGGAAAGGTCATAGCCATAGGTGTATTGTTGAACTTAGCAATGACTCAGATGCTAGAAGTGTAGTGTTAACTTGGCATCGTCCATTTCAGCTTCGATATGGAAGTCTGAAGAAAGGTGACTGTCAGAGGTGTAATATTAACTTGACGGGCACCTGATATACTGCTTAGAGGTGTAATGTTAACTTAAACAGTAGTTTGTCAGAGGTGTGATATTAACTTGACAAGAATTGGCTCTTGATAGGAGCAATTTGAGGACCTGTCATTCTATTGATGAGATTGACAAGTGGAATTTGAAATGCCAGAGGTATAGTGTTAACTTGGCAATTTTGAAGTTTGCTGCTCTATGTAGAGGTAACAAGCGGGGCTTGTACTCGACAAGGAGTATTCATTACCAGAGGTATAGTGTTTAACGTAGTAATGTTTGCATTTTGTGGTCCTACCATTCTATGGATGAGAATTGGTAAGAGATTTTGGAGGAGAGAGTGGAATCAGGTCCACTTAGGATTTTTAGCAAACCCTCAGCTGTCAACGGATTTGAGGTGCCTTTACCAACTACCGTTTGAGTTGGGCTAGTCATGCTATTCCCCTCAGCATGATGAGTTGTCGAGGACTTATGTTGGGCTTAGATGCCAACGTTTTCCTCTATCCTTAGCCGTCGAAGGCGTTGGATGTTTGATCAGAGGTGTGGTATTAACTTGATCGGCAGGATTTTTAGCAAACCTCAGCTCTCAACGGATTTGATGTGCCTTTACCAACTACCGTTTGGGTTGGGCTAGCCATGCTATTCCCTCAGCATGATGAGTTGTCGAGGATTTATGTTGGGCTTAGATGCCAACCTTGTCCTCTATCCTTAGCCGTCGAAGGCGTCGGATGTTTTTGATCAGAGGTGTATTTTAACTTGATCAACAGAAGAACACCATCTAGGGATAGTATTTCTTCAGGAATTTGCCATTGATTGGCATCATGAGTGTATCGCCATTAGAGGTTATGAGACGATACGATCCATTCGAGTAGACCGACTCTACTACAAATGGTCCTTCCCATTTGGGTTGGAATTTTCCCTTCGTCTTGTGCGTCATGACCATGGGTCTCCGGACGGCTAAGACAAGGTCGCCTTTCTTGAAAGTTCGCGTCTTGACTTTCTTGTTGAAGGCTCTGGTGATGCGAGCTTGATAAAGCTCGATCTGCTGCTGGGCCTGCAGACGCTTGTCGTCTAAGGCCTCCAGTTCTTGGAGTCGCTGTCGATGCTTCTCCTCTGTTGTCATCTCGGCGGTCAGGGCGACGCGTAGAGATGGAATTTGGATTTCCAGTGGGAGGACAGCTTCACATCCGTACACCAAGGAAAATGGCGTGGCTTTAGTTGGGGTTCGCACGGTCGTGCGATATGCCCATAAGCATTCACCCAGCTTATCGTCCCAGTCTCGTTGACTTTTCGAGACGAATTTCTTAAGAAGCTTGCCAATAGTCTTATTGAAAGCTTCCGCGAGGCCGTTGGCGGGAGGATAGTATGCCGTTGAAGACACACTCTGGATTCTGAACTTGGCACAGAATCTCTGGAAAGCCTGGCTGATGAACTGGGGTCCATTGTCATGGACGATCCGCCGAGGCACACCAAAGCGATAGATAACGTGATGTTTCACGAACTTGATCACGTTAGACGATTTTACCTCTTTTAGAGGAACAGCTTCGGCCCACTTGGAGAAGTAATCGGTTATTGCTAGAATGAACCGATGTCCTTTCGACGATGGTGGGCTGATGGGGCCAACCACGTCCATCCCCCACATTTCGAACGGCCAAGTAGAGGTCGTAGAGTGGAGGTACCCTGGTGCCTGATGGATGAAATCGCCATGTATTTGACAGGCATGACATCTTTTGGCGTAAGCGACGGCATCGGCGACCATTTTGGGCCAGTAGTACCCCAATCTTTGGAGTCTGTTTGCCAGCTTTGGACCAGGTTGGTGAGCTCCACATGTGCCATCATGGGCTTCTTTCAACATTTCGCGGGCCTCTTTTGATGAGAGGCACCGGAGCAGGATCCCGTCATGCGATCGACGGTACAGTGTTCGCGTGATCGCATTATAATAAAATTTGGGGGCTTTCCTCCGAATGGCGGCCGCCTCTTTGGTGTCTTCAGGCAAGATGCCGTATAAGACATAATCAATATAGGAAAATCGCCAGTCTTTAAGCTCTGGAGCGGTTGACACTTCAAGTGTCTCTTTACCGCGACGATCTCCTGTTGACCCTGGGTAGTCTCCGGGGGGGATTTTTGGACAGTATAGGTCGTGGCTATAGACGAATACTTTCTCCATTGCTCCAGCTGGGAGAGCTAGGGAAGCTGCGAGAGATGCGAGGGCATCTGCATGCGCATTTCGGCTTCGCGGCACATGGTCGATGTAGAAGTTTGAAAACTTTTCCGCCATGTGGATTGTCGCGTCGTAGTAGGGTACTAGATCTTCATGTCTGACCTCATACTCTCCGCGAACTTGGCTGACGATGAGTTTGGAGTCACCGTACGCCTCGAGATTTTTAACGCCAATCTCATCGGCGAATTGCATCCCAATCAGGAGAGCGTTGTATTCCGCCACATTGTTGGAACAGGGCTCGGTTAACGAGATAGCTCGGGGGATCACGTAGTTTTGTGGGGAGACGAGTACCACTCCTACCCCCGCTACTGTGTGTCCCTTGGGGCTTGCCCTTGATGCACCATCGAAGTAAAGTTGCCATACTTGTCCTTCAAACGATGTCTGGGTAGGCATACTTCGCGACCTCATCTGGGAGATCCTCATAAAGTTTGGCTGCCCTCGGATCCGGGTGTTCAGCTAAGAAGTCTGCCACCGCTTGTCCTTTAATGGCCTTCTGTGGCAGGAAGTGCATCTCATATTGAGAGAGCAATATAGCCCATTTTGCCAGCCGGCCATTCAATGATGAAGGCTTTGTCATAAGCAACCTCAGGGGGTTGACTTTTGATATGACATTTATAGTTTGGCCTACCAGATAATGTCGCATTTTCTGAATAGCGAACACCAAGGCCAAACACTCCTTCTCGATCGGGTTGTACGATGTTCGGCCCCGATCATCGTTCTACTGAGGTAGTAGATTGCTTGTTCTCGTCCTTGGTCATCATTCTGAGCTAGTAGAGCTCCCAAAGAATGATCCATCGATCGGACGTACACCAGGAAGGGTTTTCCGGATACCGGAGCTGCAAGTACTGGTGGTTGGGTGAGGTATCGTTTGATCTCCTCGAATGCTTGCTGGCAAGCGTCGTCCCATATGAACGAGACTCCCTTCTTCATCAGCTTAGCGAAGGGTTGGCATCTCCCAGAGAGATTTGAAATGAATCTGCGGATGTACGCCAATCGTCCTTGCAATCCTCTGAGCTCCTTGAGGCTTCTGGGGGGTTGCATCTCTTGGATAGCACGGACTTTCTCCGGATCCAAATGGATTCCTGTGGAAGTTACAACGAACCCTAGGAACTTGCCGCTGGCTACCCCCAGGAAGGACTTGGTGGGATTCATCTTCAATTGATGAGCCCGCATGATGTCGAAGACCATCTTCAGATCAGCTATGTGATCTCCTTTAATGCGACTTTTCACCGCGATGTCGTCGACATAACATTCCACCGTTTTGCGTATCTGCTGATGGAAAATGGTATTCATGGCCCTTTGGTATGTTGCCCCTGCATTCTTTAAACCGAAGGGCATGACGGTGTAGCAGTATACTCCTAGAGGTGTCCTGAAGGAGGTATGCTTTTCATCGTCAGGGTACATCTTGATTTGATTGTATCCTGAGAATCCGTCCATGAAGGACATTCGCTCGAATCCGCAGGTATTGTCAATCATGACATCTGTGATTGGCAATGGGAATTCGTCTTTGGGGCAGGCCTCGTTTAGATCGCGGAAGTCGATGCAGATCCGGATCTTCCCGTTCTTCTTAGCAACGGGGACGATGTTAGCTACCCAGTCGGGATGTTGTTCCTCCCTGATGAAGCCGGAGTCAATAAGCTTCTTGACTTCTGATTGAATGGCCTCCATTATTTCGGGACGAAACCGTCGCTGCTGTTGCTTGACGGGTTTTACGTCCGGACTGATGTTGAGGCGGTGCATAGCCACTTGAGGATCAAGTCCAGGCATGTCCTCGTAATTCCAGGCGAAGACGTCTATATACTCTTGTATAAGAGATATTAGATCATTCTTCTCTGATGGTGACAGGCCGTCACTTATGAAGATGGGCTTGGGGTTGGCTTCATCTCCTAGGTTGATCTGAACAACCTTGTCTTCTGTGGGTGGCTCACACTGTTCAAAGCGGATATCCCAGAGAGCATTCAGATGTTTGATCCAGGGGTCTGTATCCGACTGGATCATTTCTTCGTCTTTGTCTTCCAGATGGCTTGTTGAAACCATGTTTACTGAAAGCCCTTTGAAGATGTTGCCAATACTGACATCTGATTCCCACGATGACGTGTCTGAAGAGTGATCATGGCCTGATGGTTCCTCAGAATCAGAGGCTGACGGCACTGGGGTTGATACATAGCCCAACCCCCGGCGGGTCTGATGATAATAGTCAGGTGTTTTTCCTTTTGGTACAAAAGATCGAAGCAATGATCTCCTTCCTTTGCCGAAGTTTAACCCGGGCCTGTTGATTAGATCGTACCCCATACGCTTCATCATCTTGAGCGTTCTCGGTTCATAATGATTGAACTGGGGGGATTCATCCTCGCCTTCTGATTCTTCATGGGGCGTTGGTTCAGACATGATTCGTCCAAAGAGGATAGGTCTCTGGCCCTTTTGTCTGGCTGGAACCATAAATGAAGATCCTTGCGCGTCACCATCATCATGGTACGTCCCGAAGGATGATTTTATAGGTACATGCAATGATGTCAGAGCATTCATTGCCGACCATACATCCTCGCCCATGTCGGTACTAGTATCCGACGGTATTGACTCAGATTCATACACAGAAAAATACGCGAAATCTAAGTCTTCATTAATATACCAACCGCCTGCATCGTCGGTGGTATCAACATCGAGCTTATTAGTGCTCTTTACAAGTGGTTCTAACTCCCACAGGCACTCTTCTTCTTCGGGCTCGGTGTCAGCTTCATTACCAGAGTCTGGCTCCTCTGGTTGCGGGGTTCCATTATTCTCCTCATATAAGAGGGAATCCGTGAAATAGTTCTCGACCCCTTTGAACGGATGCCTTTCGGCGATCAACGTTCGAACCTGTCCGCTCTCGTCAATGTATTTCATGACTTGATGGAGAGTGGAGGGAACGATGGAGTTTTGGTGGATCCATGGTCGTCCCAGCAACAGGTTGTAGGAAGTGTCAGCGTCAATGACATAACACGTCACTTCCGATTTGAGGCTCCCGATCCGGCATTTGAGCTTGATCTTCCCCATCGGGCGGGAGCTGTTGGCATTAAACCCATAAATAGTCGTCTGGGTTGGGCTCAGACGATGGGCGGGAATGCCAAGAAATTGCATGACTCGGCGAGGTATGATGCTCAGTGCGGACCCTGGGTCTACCTGGATGCGGTTCACCTCGGATGACCCAATATACCCCGTGAAGTATAAGGGTCGGTCATGCTTTCCTTTAACCTGCATGTCGTCTGCTGTGAAGGAAATGCAGGGAACATTTGGAGAGGTGTGGAGGCAATCCTCTACATCTTTCTCTCTCGGTACGTGGGTCAGAAAGACCTCAGCGTTCGTCAGGGCTTCTTGTAGAGCCTCTCTGGTTGACTTAGATAGCCTCAGGAGCTCATACAAGGTAATGCGTGCCGGGATGTTGGCTAACTGAGCCAGCACATCGAAGCGGTAAGGTGTCGAAGGTGTCGAAGATCCTTCCGCTGCACTTCTTGAAAGGACCCGAGAAAACCGAGTTTCTTTCTGTTTCTCCACGGGTGGTTTTGTGGAGGGCTGAGCTGGCTCTACAGCTGGTTGGGGAGGGACCACCGCCTTTTCGCCGTACTGCTTCAAGTACGCCTGCCCTGAGCGGGTGCCTGATGTCGGTTGGTTGGGCTCTGCCGCCAGGACCATTGTCTCCTCTTCTGAGTCGGTCAGCGAAGGAACATCAGCGTCTGCTTCCGGGAAGAAGCGCAGATCACGTGGCAAGATGAAGCCTTTCCTTTGCCTTTGGACTTCCTGTTGGTCACAGTCGTCCATTGCTGCTCGTCGACGAGGTCAGGGTGGACCCACATGATTCCTCCTTCAGGTGTAGGGACCGGGACCAAGCCCTTCTCCTGCTGCTGATGAGGGTCTGTATTGACCACTCTCAATTCTCCTTTCGGGACAGATATCACTCCCACGGGCATCGGGGGTCGTGTCCCGAAGTGGAGTGCCGACGTCATGTTGGCCGCCCTCTGTTTCTGCTCTGGTCGGAGTTTTAATACCTCCGCGTCAATTAGGGTTTGAAGGACGTCCTTGAAGATGTAGCAGCTCTTGGTAGGGTGCCCGAGCATCCTATGGTACAGGCAGTAGTTGGGGTTGTCGGTCTTGCCGACTTCTTCTGGGCGCCTGATTTCAGGGAGCTTCAGTCGATTGCTCTTGTTGAGTAATTTGAAGAGCGAGTCGACATGTTCCTCCTTGAAGGAATATTGTTTGTTGGCGCGGGGTTGGCTGGAAGAGCCACCTGCTCTGCCTGTTTGAGGCTTGACGGGAGATTTGGTCTCCGTTGCCAAGTTATCCTTCCGTTTGGTTTGGAGGGATGTGTCTGGTGCACGCCTTGTCGACCTCTCTGGCCTGGGCTTGCCTTCTTCCGCTCTGACGCGGGCGACAATCTCTTCAGCCTGTTCACCTTGCTGGACTAACTGTTTCCAGGTGCGGCTTTCTGCTACTCCTATTTGAGCAAGGAGTGAAGTTTGGAGATTGTGGCGACATGTTTCCACCAGGGTGGCCTGGGTCATGCCGCTCGGACATCGGAGTGCCGTGTTCCGAAATCTTTCTACGAAAGACTTAACGGACTCTCCCTTTCGTTGCTTGGTAGCTAAAAGGGTGGGCATGGTAACCTCCTAATCATCCTCGAAGAAGCGTGTTAGGAACAGCTTCTCGAGGTTGCCCCAGTTCTTGATTGAACCTTCAGGGAGTTTCATAAACCATTCAAAGGCTAACCCTTTCAGGGTGCCAATGAATAGACGTGCCAGGATGGCATCGTTATCTACCACATTCCCAGTTTGGGATTTGAAGTAGTAGATATGCTGGTTGGGCGACCCCTTTCCGTCGAATGCTTGGAGAGTTGGAGCCTTGAATCTAGGAGGGTACGGGACTAAGTCCCACTCGGCCGGATACGGCCGGACCACTCCAGCTTCTTGGAGATCTTTACGACTGGCAAGGGCGTTGAGTCGTTGCTCCAGTAGGCTCATTCTTTGATCTTGAGCTTTCTCTGAGTCCGGGTTGCTTCCTGCATGTGCTGAAGGTCTGGACACATTCGAAGGAGTGGATCGTCGTGTCCCATCGGAAGGATCAGAGGGTGGACTTCCTCCTCTTCCCCTTCTAGCTCTTGGCCTTCTGGGAGGAGATCTTGCCCTCTCGTCAAGCAGTTTCTCAAGCATATGCTTGAGGTCGTCAATGGTTCTCTGCTGAGAGGAGAGTACTTCCATTTGGTGCTTCTGCATCCGGGCCAAGTACTTAGTTGTCTCCTCGGGAGCATTTGCTGTGTCCTCAGGAGCGTCTGCCATGTAGGCGGAAACCTCCTTTCCACCGGAAGAATTCGAAGCCCATGATTCTATCACAACTGAGTGAGAATCATCTTCCCTAATGCCGCGGGATAGGGCATTGTAGTCAATTGGGGTGATGGCTCCAGTCCGGGTACGGGTGTGTCGATACACCCCTTCTGGCTCAGAGTCTGACCCCTCTGAATTGACCATAGGTTGTTTTCCCCTGCTTCTGCTTGTCATATATGCAGTGAGCTCCGGGTACTCAACGTCAGGGAAGGTTCTCCTTCGGTGGGAGCGTCTTCTTTTAGCTGACGGGGAATCAGGGTCAGCTGTCTAATCAAAGACGGCTGGTGAACGCCTGATTCGCAATGGCATTCAGAGAGCATCTGGATGAGCTGTTGACAGCAGCAAGAAGAAGTGGCCTGATTGGCACTTCTTTTCCTTGTCAAATAATCCCTCAAATCCGTGGGAGGGGGATTAAATAGACTGGCCTCACAGCGTCGAAGACGGGGGGCAGTCGTGTGTTGCGCTGTCTGGACGCAAGTCTCAGAAACGCGGAGATCACACTGTGGCGTTACGCGCGTCTGGCGTCTCTGTTGAGACGAGACGCGGTCCTCGCGTTGCAGTCTGCTGCGTTGGAGCAGAGAGACTTGGGACGTTACGCGCGTCTGGCGTCTCTGTTGAGACGAGACGCGGTCGTCGCACTGTTGTCCACTGCGTTGGGGCAGAGACACTTGGGGCGTCACGCGCGTCTGGCGTCTCTGTTGAGACGAGACGCGGTTCTCGCACTGTTGTCCGCTGCGTTGAAGCAGAGGGACTTGGAAGATAATGGGCTGCTGGGCCCCACGCCTGGGAACGCATGCGTCCTGCGTTTGATGAGACGCAGAAACTTCGCTTCGGCGTTTGGTAAGTTGGTCTCCAGCAGACTCAACTTGAGGAATCTCGCGTTTGGGTCGCCAAACGCGGATTTCTTGCACTGGTCGAGGTGCGGGCAAGGCATCATATTGAACGCCGCGTCCAACCCCAGTCAGAGAACCATCGTTTCCAACCGAGTGTTGACGCGCGCGTCGTCTTTGTCGACGCTCGGCATTTCGATTGCGTCGTGGAGGAGGAGAGAAGCCACAACTTCCTGGTTTGAAGAACCAGGGCTGTTCACCACGCGGGTCTCTTGGGAGACGTTGACGCGGGGTTTCTGCGAGACGCGGGCGTTCTGCAAGACGCGGGCGTCACGCGAGACGCGGGCGTTGTGCGAGACGCGGTCGATCGCAGCAACAGTTGTGCCGTGGACCACGCGGGCCTTCAGAGAGGCGTTGGCGCGTGGGTTCTGCGCGTCGCGGTTGATCGCAGCAGAGGCGTTGGATGTTACGCGGGCCTTCGAGGAGGCGTTGACGCGTGAACTGGGCGCGGCACAGAGGGTGACAGCCGCGCCTGGTTGAGCCACAGATTGGGCTTCGGGAGGCTGCGTCGTTGAGACCCTGCGGCAGACGCGGGTCTTGGGGCTCTTGGAGCCAGAAGAGAGAAACTCTTCATACTTCGCCTGGTCGAACTCAACGACGAGTGATTCGACCATCTTCCCCTTACGGAGAACGTCATCCTGCACCACGATGTGCTCATCGGTCACGAATGTAGTCCCCAGCGGAGTCGCCATCTCTTGTTCGGTATGGAAAAGAGATTTTGCCGTAAAATTTCCTTGAATCAGTTGAAAGATTACAACAAAACAATATTCCGACTACAAGGGAGGGAGGATGCTTGAATCTTCCCTTTGTTTAAATCTGGGTTCTTCGTGTGGCGATGGAGAGTGAATCTTGTTCTCCGTTGACCAGATGACCGTCCTGGACCGTCGGGGGTCTTCTCTTCGGCCGGTAGGGGAGTAACTCAGCTCCGGCTACCAAACTCTCAAAGAGGAGGTAGGCGAAGATAGGCTAGTACTCAGTAAGCCTGTTGAAGAATCTCCTCTCTCTCGGTCGTTGACGTAGGGCTTCTCTCTCTCGATGCCTTGATCTTCTGACCCTCTGGATTCAAAAATGCCGACCTTAATTGATCACTCGACCTTCTTCTCCCACTGAATCCAAATCTTCGACCCTTCCTTCATAGCTAACAGGGCTATTTATAGGGGTCTTAGGGGGTGATCGTGCCCCCTAAAAATGCGCCTGAATGAGGGCCATTACCCGCGACCCGCGCGGGTAACTGGCTCCCCACGATCTGGGCGGTTGCAACTGAGACGCGGATTTCAGACTAAACGCGCCTTGGATGCTGAGACGCAAGCTTCAGGCCGGACGCGCCTTGGATGCTGAGACGCAAGCTTCAGTCCCTTGCGTCTTGGATGCTGAGACGCGGGCGTCGAGCCAACGCGCCTTGATATTGAGACGCGGGCTTCGGGCCGACGCGCTTTGATGTTTAAGACGCGGGCTTCAGGCCGACGCGTCTTGAAGTTGAGACGCGGGCTTCGGGCCGACGCGTCCCGAAGTTGAGACGCGGGCTTCAGGCCGACGCGTCTTGAAGTTGAGACGCGGGCTTCAATCCTTTGCGTCTTTGAGACTGCTTCTTTGGTGGCTTGCCTGGTTAGTCATTTTTAGACAGCCTACACTCATGAGTCATTGGAACATTTTTTTCTTCTGACATGTTGCACTTATTTGTAATTTTTGAGCTTGTTGTCTATCCAATTTTTAACATCATCATATTCATGATTAACTGGGGCATCCAAATCTGCAACCTCGCTAAAGGCAAGACACAACTCGTGATAGCGCAATTACTCGGTTGTATTTTTTCAACTATTAAATTTAACTTTTATCTTCCAGTGGGCTCGCCTCACATCCTTTCTCCACCTTCTTAGAATGTACTTATCTGGAAGTAAGCCAACTTCATGACGGATACAAATAATGGGTATGCCTGCAAAGTATACCTTAAACTCAAATGACTGACAGGTACATTGGACTTCATATTTTTCTGCTTGAAAGAAAATGTTAAGAATTTGGAATCATTCGCCCATCCTCCAACCAAAAGGACTCTCGAATGTTATACTCGTTCACTCCTGCCTCCTTCCGATAGTCTTCTATTTCACATTATATCTTCCCAGTTAATTCAGCTTGAAATTTCTTAAATTTCGATAAAGTGTAGACTTTTTAAATCGTTTTTCCCATCATATAATTAGTTGTAGTAGGTATTTGTTTTGAAAATGAGTTAGCATCAGCCCGTATCTCCTTTTCCACCTTATTTCTTAATGCATTTTCATACTGCTCAACAAACTACTTTAAACTTGTTTTTGAGTGGACATATCCATAAAAAAATGTACATCCTTTCTGAAAGAAAACACCTAGAGGGGGGTGAATAGGTGTTCCTGCTAATCTAAAACTAAATGCAAAACTAAGTGCGCTAAATGCGGAAGCTAATGCAAATCTTGCACAAACTTAATACAACACAACAAGTGTAGCCGAATTCCCCGTGAAGGGCTCTGGACTAACTCCTCTTGATTCCCCTTGAATGGGTTGAGGTGCTATGTGAAGCTCTTGTTGGTTAAGTATAAGTTAGGCACACACACAAGCAAGCCAAGCAAATAAGGATGAATAGCAATAAGAATATATGCAAGGCAACACAAGCAAATAAATATGTATGAAATGAAGTATGATGCTTTGCACAAATAAATGAGAGAGAGTTGAGAGATATTGGATCAAACGCAAACACGAATATGTTTCGAGGCTCGAGCCCCTAGCTCTACATCCCCGCCTACACCACCGTGTAGGATTTTCAATCCACTATAGGAGTACCGAACTCCTCTCTCAATCCTTACAAAGCCACCGAGGCTATACAACCACAATCCACCTCTACCGAAGAGGGATAAGGCCCGTAGCCAATACAAACACAATTACCTCTACCGAAGAGGGATCCAACCACAATACCACTCCGACCAACCTCTACCAAAGAGGGATACAACAAAAGCAAGGAGGGTTTACAACTTAGAGGCTTAACCTCAAACACTTCTCTTTTTCTCTCTTTTTCCACAAAAACAAATGATCCTAATAGATTAGGATAGTAGATAGCTCAAGTATGGAAAATTAGGTGTTTTTGGAAACAAGCAACAAAGAAAATACTTGGGAAAACTCTTGTAAAAGATAGAGAATGAAAACCAATACAAATATCCCAAATTCCTATTTTCTTTGATTTTCTAAAAACCCAAAATACAAATCAAATTGGAAGTTTAAAACCCAAAACACTTTTGAAAACTCTTTAAAAACACTTAAGAAGGTCTGAAATTTTTGCCCTTGAAAACTTCTACAAAAACTATGAAGAGATGGGGTATATATAGCCCCAATACAAAACTAGCCGTTAGAGCTGAGCTGGCAGCTCTGACAGGCAACGTCGATCGGCCGGTCGACCGCCAACGGTCAGAAATATGACCGTTGGGCAACAGCGGTCGACCGGCCCGGTCGACCGAAACAAACAGAGAGCACTGTAAGTGCCCCGGTCGACCCGAGCGGTCGACCGGTCCCAGTGCCTCCAAACGTGCACAGAATTGTGCACGTCGGTCGACCGACCCGGTCGACCGACTTCTGCCTAGTCGATTAGGTCAGTTGACTTAGTCGACTAATAGAAGCCTGGAACAGAAACTGGGTCAAAAAAAACTGGGAAAATTATTTTTCTAAAAATCTTTTAACACTTCTAAAAAATCACCAAAAATAGTTTTATCATTTTATATGGAAACACAAACTTGTGATAAAAATTTCAAGACATATATTAATAATATCAATTCATTTTTGAGTCTTGTAAAGTTTATCAAGAACCAACACTTGTATTTTTATCAAACTTGATTTTTCAACACATGAATAGGGACATCAAAATAAGCTTATATAGGAAGTTAAAACCATGTATGTATATCTAGAACATATCTAATATACATAAAAACATGTAAACTTGTTTTGATCTACTATTCATGAAAACCAAATCCAAAACATAAAACTTTTGTGTGTTGTGTGCACTTGAGCATATCAACTATACTAAGCTTTACAAATGGATCTAACACACTATCTAAATTAGGATACCTAAGTCTTCTTGATGATCTTCATCTTCAAGTAGACTTGCTCCAAAACTCCATCCATGGGCTAGGCAATGTGTGATCTTGAAGGTTTGGCCCTGGAATCATCATGAAAAGCTTCTAAACTCCTTGTTGAAGCTAATCACCAACTAATATCTTGGTTAATGATCTGAAACTTAAACAACACAAGATTATTAGTAAACATAACTACATGAGTTAATCATCATCAAAACTAGGGTGGAAGGCCTTTGGGCCAACAATCTCCCCCTTTTTGATGATGACAAAACTCATGGAGTTATATATGCATGGATTAAAGTTAAGCTTCAAAGAAGCTCCCTCTTAACTCATGCATAAACAAATAAGATATATGCAATGAATATTCATAAACATGTATGCATCATAAACATGTATGCATCAATATGCATAAAACACAAACACATGTTCTAGAAGCTCTAGTTACCAATTAAATTAATAAAATATTAACAAAAACACTAGATGCTCTAGATACCAATAAAACTTACCAATAAAACTTAATATATGCAAAAACACATAAGTATGCATATATAAACACCAAATTATTCTCCCCTTTTTTGTCAATCATCAACAAAGGGGTAAACAATCAAAACAATAAATAATAATGAGGGGTAAAGATTTTTCTCCCCTATTATGTTAATCAAAACAATAAAACAATGTTCTCTCCCTTTTTGTCTAAAAACAAAAACAAACTCAATAAGGGGTGACAATCAATTTGGATATCAATTGAAAGGAAACAAACAAGAAAAATATTGATACTAATTTTAAACAAAACACATGAAAAATCTTGATACCAATTGATATTAAACATAATAAATTTTGAATGTTTAAACAAAATTTTGATACCAATTGTAAATAATTTTTCATATAAAACATATGATATCAATATGAAATTTTCAATCATAAAGTAAGGGTGGGAAACAAATACCAATTGAAAAAATCACCAATTGAAAGACAAAATTAAATTTTTCTCCCCCTTTATGAAATACCAACTAAAATGATGCATGGGCTTGATACCAATTTAAAAGTAATTAATTAAAACAGAATTGAAGCTCAAGCACTAGCATAAACAAGATTTTGTGAAAAATTTATATCTTAAGCACAAATAAAATAAGTATATGTGTATGAAATAGAATGAGTACCAATCACCAATAGATGATACCATTTGAAAATATACATACACAATAAACTTATGAGTATACAAAAAGATCAAAATGATACCAATTGAAAGAGTTCAATGATACCAATTGACATAGCAATAAGTTCAAGTGTATACATCATATTACAATACCTCCCAATCAAGGTTCAAGTTTTAAATGATTTTCATTTTTAAAGCATACAAGACCATGATCTCCCATCCATCCGCCCATAAAAGGTAGGGGTTTTCAAAAATAGATTTGAAAATATAGTTTTGTTTGAAAATCACTACCAAATTGAAGAATACGAACTAGTCAAATGGAGAAACTTTTAAACTAGTACGAAATCCTTCAAGTAAGGAATAAACTAAAATAGTTTTTCATGAAATAAGAAATCCACATGAAAATCAACACTCTAATCCAATTAAGCACAATTTTGACTCATGAAAACAAAACATGAGCAAGCAATAAAAGTGAGTGTACATGTGAATATCATAATCATGAAAATTTTTCATTAAGCTCAATTATTCCTTAAACATTGAAAACACGAAAATCATCAAAACTTATTTAATCTTCATGGCATATGTATGTCTAATACAAACTAAAGTATACATACATATCCAAAACATAAAGAGTCCACAAATGTATATGCATGAAGGCACGTGGCTCAAAAAGGATAAACATGTATATCTAATAGTTTGGACAAGATAGACATATACATGAAGTTAAACAATTAAACACAAAACAAGAAAAACTAAATCTTCATCAAAACAAATTTCATTTCAAGGTATATGTATGAATTGTCAACATAATAAGTATACATACATATCCCTAAACACAATTGAGTCCATATATATAGATTTGCATGAAAGGCAAATGACTCAAGAGGTATACATGTATATCTTAAAGTTTGGCTATACAAACATATACATGAAGTGAAAACTCACAATCATACAACAAATCCAAAATGGGAATACAAGTTTAAAATGTATGAATCATCAAAACTAGACTATACTAGCACATCTAATGGGTTCAAATAAGCATTCAAGCTCAAACATATATAGATTTATTTGTGGCCCACTATATGCACGAATATATACCTAGTCTTAATGAAAACTAACATCTAAACAAGTAATCTTAACATGAAGCATCAAAACACAATAAATATTAACATGATAAACTTAAACATGATTATTATGCAAATCCACATGTTATTAAACCTATGATAAACATGATAGCTAAAACAAACGGTGAGAACACAAATATGGGTCCATATAAACATGGGTGTCTCAAAATGCTATACTGCATGTCAAGGATCTAATAAACATGGCATTATCATAATAATCACCAAATAATGAAACATGCTATAAACATCAAAGATATGAAATACAAATCGTATATGATCAATATGTACATGCATGTGCATTAGATCTAGGTCATACAAATTAGTTTAACTAAGGTAAAAACACAAAAATATATGTCCATATAAACATGGATGTTTCAACCAACTAATAAGTATAACACTAATCTAATTAACATGACATATTCATGATGATCACTAAACATCAAATCATGTTATGAAAGATAAACATGGAAAGCATGTAAACATAAGGAGTTAGAGTTTCGATACCAAAACCAATGAGGGCACCGCTCTAGTTCTCCAAAACAAAAGTGGTTCTCTCCACCAAACCTTCCCTTGAAAGTGATGCATCCAATTGATTTCCTTTAAGTACGGAACGCATCCACTCCAAGGTGTCATCACTCTCACGTCATGTGATAGCCCACACCTACATCAAAAATAATAGGAGGGGTGGTCTTTGGTACCCATATCTTCTTGGGTCCATGGGGGTTAGTACCTTCTCTAACCCAAATAAACTTCTTTGCTAAATTAGAAACATGTATTCTATCAAAACAAAATTTAGCAAGATGGCCTTTTCGGCCACAATGTGTACATGTGTACACATGAGCATACATGTGTTGATGGTGTCCGTGTGGAGCATGTGTATGCCGTGGAGGTGTGCATGCATAAAAGTTGGAACTTGTTTCTTACGAACCAAGGTTTCCAAGCGTGCATGGTTCTTAGCACATTGGCTCATAGTGGAGCCCAAACAATCCATTTTCTTCTTCAACATGTTTATATCATTTTTAATCATAAAAGAAGTGGAGCATGCAAGGGTGATCTAGGTGAAACTACCCTAGCATGGCAAACATGTTCATCAATCTTCTTTTTCAAAACAACATTTTTCTTTAAACACACATCTAAATCATTTGAAATGGAAATAATTTTATTTTCAAATCAACATTCTCTTTTAAAACAAAATCAATTTTGAAGACAAATTTTTATTTTTCTTCAAAAGAGTTTCACAATCATTTTTAGATTTTAAAAATTCATTTTCTTTTAGTGCAAGTTCCAATTGAGATCTCAATGAATCCCTTTCATTATAGACCTCAACCTTCTCTTGCAAAACATTATTAAGTCTAGAATGCAAACTTTTATTTTCATTTTCAAGTCCTAGACTTTTCTTTTTCAACAAATTATATTTTTCTATTAATTTTTCACAAACAATAGAAAGTTCTTCATTCAAAACATGAGGATCAACATAATCATTAGAAGAACTAGCACAATCATCATTATCTAAGTGGGGTTCCGAATTTACCTCAAGGGAGTCATTCCCTTGGACCATGAAGCATTGTGACTCGGACTCTCTACTAGATTCCTCTTCTTGAATTTGCACTTGAAGCTCGGAGGTGGTGGTGGTTGTTGTCAATTTGTTCCACACTGCAAAAGCGGAATCAAGGTTAGAAATACGTAAAAGATAATCTTTAGATAAAGTGCTTCTAATGGCCTCTAGGGCTTGTGCATTGGCCCCTATATGATTGCGATCACTAAGGAAGGATTCCTTGATAATAGCAAGATAAACTTTATGACCTAGGGTTTGTAAATAAACGGTCATCCTAATCTTCCAAACATGAATGTTGGAAGGGTCATACATAGGTGGGATCATGAAAGCCATGGTAAACTATATGTGTGCAAACAAGCAAATGCAAACAATAGATTAGCAAACAAAGGATCTTACTCCTAGGATGTTAAGCCTAAGTATCAGGAGCACTAGCTCTGTTACCAATTGAAAGAAACACCTAGAGGGGGGTGAATAGGTGTTCCTGCTAATCTAAAACTAAATACAAAACTAAGTGCGCTAAATGCGGAAGCTAATGCAAATCGTGCACAAACTTAATACAACACAACAAGTGTAGCCGAATTTCCCGTGAAGGGCTCTGGACTAACTCCTCTTGATTCCCCTTGAATGGGTTGAGGTGCTATGTGAAGCTCTTGTTGGTTAAGTATAAGTTAGGCACACACACAAGCAAGCCAAGCAAATAAGGATGAATAGCAATAAGAATATATGCAAGGCAACACAAGCAAATAGATATGTATGAAATGAAGTATGATACTTTGCACAAATAAATGAGAGAGAGAGTTGAGAGATATTGGATCAAACGCAAACACACGAATATGTTTCGAGGTTCGAGCCCCTAGCTCTACATCCCCGCCTACACCACCGTGTAGGATTTCCAATCCACTATAGGAGTACCGAACTCCTCTCTCAATCCTTACAAAGCCACCGAGGCTATACAACCACAATCCACCTCTACCGAAGAGGGATAAGGCCCGTAGTCAATACAAACACAATCACCTCTACCGAAGAGGGATCCAACCACAATACCACTCCGATCAATCTCTACCAAAGAGGGATACAACAAAAGCAAGGAGGGTTTACAACTTAGAGGCTTAACCTCAAACACTTCTCTTTTCTCTCTTTTTCCACAAAAACAAATGATCCTAATAGATTAGGATAGTAGATAGCTCAAGTGTGGAAAACTAGGTGTTTTTGGAAACAAGCAACAAAGAAAATACTTGGGAAAACTCTTGTAAAAGATAGAGAATGAAAACCAATACAAATATCCCAAATTTCTATTTTCTTTTATTTTCCAAAAACCCAAAACACAAATCAAATTGGAAGTTTAAAGCCCAAAATACTTTTGAAAACTCTTTAAAACACTTCAGAAGGTCTGAAATTTTTGCCCTTGAAAACTTCTACAAAAACTATGAAGAGATGGGGTATATATAGCCCCAATACAAAATTAGCTGTTAGAGCTGAGCTGGCAGCTCTGACAGGCAACGGTCGACCGCCCGGTCGACCGAAACAAACAGAGAGCACTGTAAGTGCCCCGGTCGACCCGAGCGGTCGACCGTCCCAGTGCCTCCAAACGTGCACAGAATTGTGCACGTCGGTCGACCGACCCGGTCGACTGACTTCTGCCTAGTCGACTAGGTCAGTTGACTTAGTCGACTAATAGAAGCCTGGAACAGAAACTGGGTCAAAAAAAATTGGAAAAATTATTTTTCTAAAAATCTTTTAACACTTCTAAAAAATCACCAAAAATAATTTTATCATTTTATATGGAAACACAAACTTGTGATAAAAATTTCAAGACATATATTAATCATATCAATTCATTTTTGAGTCTTGTAAAGTTTATCAAGAACCAACACTTATATTTTTATCAAACTTGATTTTTCAACACATGAATAGGGACATCAAAATAAGCTTGTATAGGAAGTTAAAACCATGTATGTATATCTAGAACATATCTAATATACATAAAAACATGTAAACTTGTTTTGATCTACTATTCATGAAAACCAAATCCAAAACATAAAACTTTTGTGTGTTGTGTGCACTTGAGCATATCAACTATACTAAGCTTTACAAATAGATCTAAACACACTATCTAAACTAGGATACCTAAGTCTTCTTGATGATCTTCATCTTCAAGTAGACTTGCTCCAAAACTCCATCCATGGGCTAGGCAATGTGTGATCTTGAAGCTTTGGCCCTGGAATCATCATGAAAAGCTTCTAAACTCCTTGTTGAAGCTAATCACCAACTAATATCTTGGTTAATGATCTGAAACTTAAACAACACAAGATTATTAGTAAACATAACTACATGAGTTAATCATCATCAAAACTAGGGTGGAAGGCCTTTGGGCCAACACTTTCACCTCGCTAAGTAGTTGACATTCCCGCCCAAAAGCTATTTTGACATAGCATGTTACCCATCGCTTTCTCTCCTTGTACAATTCACTCAGCCATTCACATTCCTCCAATGTATATGTGTCAATCATTTCATTTTAATGATTTCCAAACTCATCTGTACTCTGTGTATCATACACCACTCTTTTCATGATAGAACTGATGTGTTCATATTCAGTGTACTTTCCTAACTTTTCTGAGAGATTTTTCATTATATGTCACAAACACCATTTGTGCCTAGTTTTTGGGAATACAATCTGAATTACATTTTTCATAGCTCTATCTTGATAAGTTAATCTCCCATGCGGAGCACATCCATCTATGCATTCAAGCCACTTATTGAATAGCCAAACAAAAGTCTTTGTCTTCTTTTGAAATCAGCCTACATCCAAGTAATATTGAATGCCCATGATGATTAACGCCAACAATTGGAGTAAACGACATATCATACTTGTTTGTTAAGTAGGTAGTATCGAATGTGACAAACCTCACCAACTCCTTATATGCTTCTCTATTCCAACCATCTGCCCAAAATATATTTTTCAAATGATCCTCATCATCCAACTGAATGTCAAAAAGAAACTTGAGTTTTCTGCAACCATCATCGAAAAATATCTCATAATCGCTGAAGCATCTCCTTGACCAAGTCGCAGACGCCTTGATTCTTCAACTAAATTTTTGCAATCCTTTTCATCACACGATATATTCGCATATCCGTCATATTCATGTACTAGTGAGCCAAAATTTTTGTTCATCTGAATTCCTGCTTGGTCATTAAGATTTATTTGATGTCTTACATGTGCATTTATTCTTCAATTGCAACGAAAGAAACGACTTTTAGTCGGGCTCATCTTATGATCATGATCAAGAACAACAACAAATATTTGCCATTTTTCAAATAGATTTAATTGTGTTGTTAAGTAAGCAGCACACCAATTCTGTAGCTTGCTTGAGGTCTTAATGGATTTTGAGATGTATTTCCATGTTTCCCACCTCGAGAACTTGCCATAATTACACTTCTAATAATCCCCTCAACATTCTTCTTTGCGGATTTTTTCCAAATTGGAAATCAACATATCTTTGCATATTTTCTGTAAAACTCATACAACTCTTCTATTCCATCAATTCCATCCCAACTTTGGGCTCAATCTGCTGATCAAATTCATCATTCTCATCAATAGAAGAATCATCCAGATCTTTAACTTCTTCTAAAATTTTCAAATCTTCAATATCTGTCATATTGTCTTTACAAATAACATAATTGAGTATTAATCTTTGTAGAGTTAAAACCAAAAAAAACATACACTGTAAAAAGGATACTACAACATATGCAATAATTCATATTTAACTCATACGGACGTATGTAATAGGTTGTTATTCATATATGAAAGAGCCTAAAATAATAAAATGATCTGTGAGCAAAATGTAATTCATGGTGTTCACATTACAGAGTTTAATAAGCCTTTGCACATTTAGAAATTTTCATTTTGTGGCTGCTCTAAATATTTTTCTCTCATTAACAAACTGCATAAATGAAATCCTAGTCCTAATCTTGAATATTAAAACAATGTCTTATATAAATGACATAAAACAATGTCAAGTGATAGAATCCTCCTACTAATCAAACCAAGTCTATAGATGCAATTTTGATTATATACCTATACAGTGGTTAGTTAGTTTATTACCACTTATGATAATATCATTTTGTCAAAACCCAAACCAAAACAAAATCAAAAGCTAAAAGGATATACCTTAGTATTTGTGGTTGCAATGACGAGCTTTAAGGTATGACTTGGTCGAGATCCAATGGAGGAGAGAGTGTTTGTTGATGGTGGAGGATGGTGATGGAGGTTGTGGTGGTGCTCCGATCTTTTAGGGCAACAAAGAGATGTGAGGGGAGAGGCTTAGAGTATTGGGTGGCGTGACGACACCTTTGTCGAGATCGGCGAAGGATCGGGTGACGCGGTGACCTGTGGAGGGGCGGCGACATCAAATTGGGGGAGAGAGGTTGGGATTGTGGGTTTTAGATTAGGGAGGTGAAGGGTCGGTCGCCGACGAGGGCATGAAATGGGGCGAATTCGGAGGGAGAGGCGAATTCGGAGGATAGAGAGCTAGGCACATGCGAAAGAGGAGATTTTTGATCTGTGCCCAAAATAAGGGTGGCCTCGGGTCTCACCCTTCCAACCGATCTGAGCCACTTTATTTGGTCTGCCTTGAGGCCTGACGTGACCGCGACCTGACGGCCACGTCAGGTTGGAAGCACATGCAGGAGCCAAGAAGGAGAGCCAAATAGCATTTTTGATTTTTTGCCTAGGCGGTTATATTTATGCTATTTCTTAAGACACTTTCTCCTTTTTTGTGTTGTTTATATTCTCTCTCTCTCTCTCCCCTTGTTTTTTGTGTGTGTGTGTGTGTGTGTGTGTGTGTGTGTGTTTACTCCCTTTTCCTGATTCGTGATTCAATTTTTTTGTCTTGGGGACTTTCCATGTGCCACCAAGTTGCAGCTTCAGATGGAGGCTCCAATTCTCCGGTGCAACCATTAAGCATATAGCCAGATCTGGGTCAGTCTGACGATTGCCTAGTTCTATTGACTGTTGATGATCCTTGGCGCAATAGTAAGAAACTTTTCAATTTGAAAAATCTTTGGTATCTAAATAAGGCATTTAATGAAGCTGATGTGGTAGAGGGCATATGGGATCATGGGTCGCTGATGCATTGCATATCTAAAAAACTCAGTAGGCTTAAGCAATGTAGGAAAGTGAAGAAGCTTTGGGTTTGAATGTGAGGGAAGAATAGGAATCTGAGGAATGTCCGGTCGACTACGACAATGATTTAAGACATGTTTCCAAAATCTTGTGTGACATGGGTAAAGAAGGGGAAAACAAACCATAGATTCTTCCATTGTGCTAGAGTTGTTGGGAGGAAGGAACAAGAATTATTGTTTCACAAGGAGAATCAAGAATGCGAGAAGAGAATTTGTCAGTGGTTCAGAAGGTATCAAGGTATCTTTCTTGAGTACTTTAAGAGAGTGCGCGCTCCCAATGAGGATTAGATGGTGTATGGTTCGAGTATTAATTTATCTCTCCCTGAGCTCTTAACTGATGAGGATAATTATTTGCTTACCAAGGAAGGAGGGTTGTGAGAGCACTACCGGGGGAGAAAGCCTCAGGGCTGGATGGAGTGTCAGGATTATTTTACAATTGTTTCTGGTGCAAACGGATGGAATGCGGCGGTGTCAACGGTTGTCAGTAGTATTGGTGGTGATGATTAGTAACAGTGGTGGCAGTGAAAGTGATCGCCATATTAAAAGAGTCTGGGGAAAGAAATAAAGATGAGATTAGTAAATGAAGTTTTTCCCCCCTTTTTTAATGGATTCTCATCAAGTGCAACATAAAATAACCACATAATGGTTGCAATTATACTGACACGAAAATGAGAGAACTTGATGCTTATAGAATCCAATATTTTTGTTAGAAGGTTGAGTTAAATGTATCACAAACATAACAATTCATCTGATTGGAGCTTAGGCCCGATATTTCCCTAAAAGAAAAAAAGAAAGAAAAATAAAATATTGAATTTTAGAATAAATTATACCGTACCAATAACACCCAAGATGAGTAGATATTGATACTTGATATCGAGCTTAGCTCGTGCAAGCACAAGAAGTTGAACAAACTAGTTCAGATTGTCCTCACACTAAGATCTCACGCGCTCTTTAGAAGCTACGTTTACGCGTTTCATCAAAATCGATTAAAGGGAGTTTTTTTTCCCTTGACTCTTTTAAAAATTGTGTCCGTTTATCCTCTGCAACCCCCTCCCTTTCTCTCGCGCTCTCCTTTTCTCTTTCTCCCTTTGCTCCGCTGCCCCCTCTTCCCTCTCTCTGATCCTCCCCTTTACCTCTCCCCTCTCCCCTCTCCCTCTCTCTAATCTTTCCTTTTCCGCGCAAGCCCTTCTTCTCCTTCTTTCTTCCTAATTCTCCTCTTCCTCCTCAGGCCTCCAACCCTCGCCGCAGTCAGTTCGGTTGGTTTTCTACCGACGATGGCAGTATACTAGTGTATTAATCTCCGGGAATATTCTTGTTTTGCAAATGACTACCCTTTAACTTATGCAAAAATTTCAGTTCAAGACGAAAATTGCCAACCTTTTATATGCAAATTTGTAAAGTCTCTGGAAATCTGTGCAAAACTATCATTTTATTCGAGTCGTCGCATTTTTTCTGATAAAAGTTCTTCTCTCCGTCTCTGAGACTGTTCTTCCGAGTGTTGGCTCTCATGTCTTCGAATCGAAACCCTAATTAACCCCCAAACCATAACCCTAACGCGGTGATCGAACGCGGATGCAGGAGGAAAGATGCGATATCGTTGAAGGAATCAGTGAATTCAATAGCTGTTAGGAGAAATCTTGTAGGGTTTTCTGTGATGAAGGATCCATTGAATAGGAGGAAGATCATTCTTCGGCACTTGCCGCCGTCGATATCACAGTCAGCGTTAATGGAGCAGATAGACGGCAGATTCTCGGGCCGCTACAAGTGGTTCTCGTTTCGCCCGGGAAAAAATTGGTGAGGCTTTTATTCTTTCCAATCTTTTTCAGTGTTTTTTTTTTTTTTTAGAAAAAAATGTTTCTTTGTTCATCTAGAGCTGTGTGTTTTCTGCTATTTCTTTGTAACTCGTCAACTCAATTTGACCCGACAATTTGTGTGCCTTGAACCTAACAGCAGTTTAGAATTGTAATACGTTGTAATATTATATTAGTAGCGGACCAACACTAATTAGGCTGCTTGGGATCAAATTTTGGTGTCCTTTCAGATTTAGGGTGCAGCTCTAATGTCCAAGGATTCTCTCTCTCTCTCTCACTCAAAAAAAAAAAAAAAAAAAAAAAAAAAAAAAAAAAAAAAAAAAAAAAAAAAAAAAAAAAAACTCTCTCTCTCTCTCTCTCTCTCTCTCTCTCTCTCTCTCTCTCTCTCTGTGAAAAACTATAGTTTCTAAGGCTTTTGTTGCCAACCGTTTAGTACTCTCTTTTTGGTGGTTAAGTGGGTATAACTTTTGGTTTGATCTATTTTCCTCATTTGGTTATAGTTTTTGACATTTTAAGGATTTTAGTTGTACATAGTACTCTAGTCAGGTGTATAATTTCTGCTGTTTTATTCTTGCAGCCTTTGTGTTATTGTCTTATTTTGAGATCCTAATTTGTCGTTACTATAGAGAATCAACCTTCGCTTAGGGACATAATTCAGTCATAACAACATTTGCTGTAATACCGGTTACTTGCGTACAGTTTAGATATGGAGTCATGGACATTTAAGTTCATAATTATACCAATTATGGGCATTTAAGTAGTTTATATATGGTTATTTAGGTGCTGACGATGACATATAGCCACAATAACATCAAAAATAGTATGACAACAATGCCATAATCCTGAAGCATTAATTTCTTTGGTGGGTCTTTGCACTAGTCCTTCTTCTTGTGGACTTAATTAATGCCTATCTTGTTAATAAGTACTCTTGGGCTATAAAACGTTATGGCTGAAGGAAAAGTTTTATCAGACTGCTATTAGGCCAGCTTTGTTATATGACACAGAATGTTGGGCTATAAAGATATATCATGCCTAGAAGATGAGTGTAACAGAGATGCAGATGCTTCATTAGATGTGTGGTAACACGAGGAGAGATAAGGTGAGAAATGATATTCATACCAAGATAGGCGTAACCCCTATAGAAGAGAAGATGAGAGAAAACCGCCTACGATGGTTTGGTCATGTGCAACGTAGACGTGCAGATGCGCCAGTCCGGTGATTAGAGCGTATCAAATTAGGGCAAGTTAAAAGAGCGCAGGGAACAGTGGCGTAGCCAGGATTTCAAAGTTGGGGGGCATAAAATAACATGCAATAATATCAAAATTGTAAGGATATTTAATACTAAATAATAATGATCTTCTTTCTAAAATACTAAGAGAAAGGGAGGGGTCTCATACTTGAAATCTCTCAACCAATATTCTATTGCATAAAAGTGATTGTTACAGTATGAAACTGCACATCCAACTCCAAAATTATAACTTGCAAATCAAACTCCTTACATATTAAAGAAAAGAAAATCCAATCACCTAAAACAAAAGTGAAATAAACTAACGATAATACCTTACAAACTGCCTCAACGCTTTGACATATTTTGAAACCGTTCCATGATTACATCATTACTAATAGTATCAAATACATCAGATTCGATATATGTTACCAAACAATCATTCGTCCATTGATCTCCCATGCGGTTGCGCAGTTTAGATTTCACAATATTCATAGCAGAAAATACTCTCTCAACATTTGCAGTTGCCACAGGTAAAATCAATGCAAACTTCACAAGTTTATAGACAAAATGATATATCACATCTTTTTTTATCTCCACCATCTTCAGTGCAAGACCTGCAATCCCTTTTAGTTGCAGAAATTCACTTTTTGATCGCATATCATGAATGAATGTATCAAGTTGATCATCAAGAGCCATGATCTCAGTTGTTGAGAAATTATTAGGATAAAACTCAGCAAGACGAAGTAACTTCTCCTTATTAAATGCAGCAAAAGAATTACTAGGATTTAAGCATGCTACACAAAGAAGTAACTCAGTGTTCGCCTCAGTAAAGCGATTGTTTAGCTCTTGAACCTGCAAATCTATAACTGCATAAAATAAGTCACACCGATAATGATACATGTTGGTAAAGTTCTGAGCATTGCGGCGTGATCTCCCTGTGGGTATAAACATATCATCCATGTTAGGGACCTCGATATCATGTTTGACACAGAATGAAGAAACACAAGGAAAGAATCTCATCCATCATCTCTCATTTGTTGAAATCGTTGTTTGGCTATTTTAATAAGATCCATGGCGTTCACAATATCTTGATCTTTTCTTTGAAGCGCCAAAGACAACTCATTGGTGATCCCCAACACAATTTTCATCAAATGAATAGAAAATGCAAACTCAAAAGTTCGCATCATTTGTAGAATCAACACAACTTCTCCTCTCTTTTCAATGCATGATGTTTTCTCTATGCTCTCAAGAGCTACAATCACAGGAGTGTATAAAACAATCAAGTTTAGCATTGCATAATAATGAGAGCTCCAATGCGTATCACCAGCACGTTTAAGCCCCATTTCCTGGTTCAAACCTCTCCCAGTACTGAGTTCACCACTTTCAAGTCCTTTCAGAATCTCATTAGCTTGTGCGTCCCGGAGGATGTCACGACGTTTGCAGAAGCCCCAACAATATTGCAAATATTTGCAACAACTGTGAACACCACATCCATCTTAGAATTATTTTTAGCAACAGCTACTAATGCCAACTGAAGCTGATGTGCAAAACAATGAACATAAAATGCAGATTTGTTTTCATTCAAGATAAGAGCTCTGAGTCCATTGAATTGACCCCTCATGTTACTTGCCCCATCATAGCCTTGTCCTCGTATTTTGAGATGCTTAATCCATGTGTAGCAAACATAGCATCAATTGCTTGCTTCAAGGTTGTGACACTAGTGTCATAAACATGTAAGATTTCCAAAAACGCTCAATCACATGGCCTTTTTTATCCCCATAACGTAATACAACTGCCATCTGCTCCTTTGTTGATACATCTCGGGATTCATCAACCAAAATGGCAAAATATTCATTCTTTATGTTATTTACAATAGCATTTCTAGTCTCTGTTGCAGCCGCACACACAATATCCTTCTGAATATCAGGAGATGTCATCTTCTGATTCTCTGGAGCATTTTGCAAAACAACTTTTTCTATCTCCTCACAGTTCTTTGCAAGAACTTGCAAAAGTTCTAAAAAATTACCTCGGTTTCTAGAAATGCAAGATTCATCATGTCCACGAAAAGCTAATCCTTGCCGCAAAAGATACCGAATAGAATCGATCGAGGCATTCAACCGAGTCCGATATTGAACTCGAGCAAGTTGTGAAGTCTTTAAGATTACACTATCAATGTGTTGATCTTGTCGTAGCAAGTTCTCACACTTCTCCACTGCTAGATTGTGAGAACTGTTAGGGCCTCTAACATGAGCTTTCAATTTCGCTGTTGCATGAGCCCAGTTTCTGAATCCTTCAACAATAAATGCATCTCCACCATTTTGCTCATGTTGACCTTTGAAAAGATAGCAACATAAACAAAATGCTGCATCTTTTTCGACACTATACTCTAACCAATTCGGATACATGTCAAACCATTTTGGATTGAATCGACGGTATTTATTGTTAAATAAAGTTTGAGGGTAGTCATCTTTACCCATACAAGGCTGACAAGGACCTTTCTGTAAATATGCTCTTCTTTTCCTATCTTGCTCTTTAGGAGAAGTGCCTTTATCATATATTACTTTTCTTAATCCAGGATCCGCTAAAAGTTCTTCTAAATTAGTCTCAATGCGTCTCTGTTTTAACGAAGGTTCAGATTCTTTGTCAATTGTTGAAGTGTTTGGGCACTTGGGCGCAAGTTGATTAACACTTTCTCCTGTACTTGAACTTTCATTTGGTTTTGATTTTCTTATAAGAAATTTGTCCATTCCTACAAACATATCATGTGTTCTCAATTTCATGGTTGTTATCTTATAATCCAATATAAGCGTAATGAAAATATGAAATTTACTATTGATAATCAATTCAATAACTTCAAGAAATAAAAAACACTTCAATTAGAAGCATGGTACTTACTGTAAACTGTGTCTATGAATGATAGACTCTTCTCCGCCTCCTAAAAGGAGATCCCTCTGCAAATAAAGTATGCAATGCAACATCAGTTTTCAAATTGCGCAGACATTTTCAAAGAGTAGTCGACTACTATTGGGTATTAGTCGACTAGGTCAAGATAAGCTCAAGTGATAGGTTTTTGGATAATTGAACCAAGTCGACTACAACTTCTTTATAAGTCGACTAGTCCAGTGATGAGTCGACTAGGGGAAATGGGTTAGTCGACTACAAGGGTCTATTAGTCGACTATATATTCTGTCAAGTCGACTAATGGACAAACAGAGAGTTGGTATCAAGTGAGACACAGGATTAGTCGACTATGGCTTTGGTCAAGTCGACTACATAACGTATTAGTCGACTAACAGGGACTATAAGTCGACTATATATCTATGACTTCCATGGCTGACAGCGGCGGAGTTTATAATTTTTTTATTGATGTAATTAAATGGCATCTAAGAGTTGAAGTTGATGAAGCATCTGAAGGAGGTGATTGCGATGATGGAGCTTGCGCAGTCGACGGTGAGAGCGAGGGCGGTGACGGTGAGAGGGGGCGAGCCGAGGGCGATGATTGGAAGTTTTTTTTTTTACTTGATTGAAAATTTGGAAGTGTTTTGAGAAGACTAGAAGTCCAAGGATCTGAAACAAGATCTCCCCAAATTCCCTTGATAATCAAGAATCAGACTTAGACCTCAAAAAGCATAAAAAGAATAAATTGAGAGAATGAAAATTTTTACCTTAATTGGAGATTTGGGGGAAGAACTTCGAGTCTTCGACCAGTGCAAAAGCCACGAGCGAGATCAGAAACCCTAGCCCTGGAGCCTGGATTTCAATTTTCAAGCGAGAACGAGCGGCGAGACTGGAGCCTGGATTTCAATTTTCAAGCGAGAACGAGCGGCGAGAGCAAAAAATAGGAGAGGCTGTTAGGCTTCAGCTCTCAGCCTCTTCCAAGTTATTTATTGGCTGGGTTAATAATAGTAGGGGGTTTTTTTCTTGCGGGCCCGGGGGGGCACGTGCCACCCTATGCCACCCCCTGGCTCCGCCACTGGCAGGGGAGACCGAAGAAAACATGGATGGAGGTGATACGACAAGATATAGAGGCAAAAGGTCTTAATGAAGGCATCTTGCTCAATAGGAATGAGTGGAGAAAGTTGATCCATGTGCCCGACCCAGTGTAATTCTCTTTTGGTTCATGTAGCCTACCCCAAATACTTGGGACAAATGGCTTAGTTGTTGTTGTTGTTGTTAATAAGTACCGTATTATTTTTACTGCCTTAGTTTGTTTTCACTGTGGTCCAGGTTTTTTTAGGTGCCCCTAGATGTTTTTAGGCCCCAGGCCAGTTAGATGCCTTATTAAGTGTACCCTCTCTTTTACATCTATAATCATATTATGATAGTGTAAGGCGTATCTTATTTTCATTGTTTGTGTGTGCATGTCAAATTACATATTGAATGGTGTACATCTGAGGACAGACTATACTTCATGCTACTCTTGTTGTCATATGTAGAAATGGATACGGTACAAGTACATGGATGCGGTTCACGATGCAGATACCCATGGATAATGCATACACAGACACATGGTAGCCACAAACTCCACATAAGTACATGCAACAAGGATATGTTCCGGATAATGCACACACATCTGAACACAGTAGCCACAGACAGACACACATGTATGTACATACATACGCATACATTAAATTATTAACTCTTAGCCATTGATCCATCTTCATCACATAGAATAATTATAAGTTTTCGACAATTTATAAGTACCGATTAAGTGGCCGAGTACCTAATATGTACTGAACATTGGTACACCTTACTGCATGAAGTGTTTGTGTAATATAGTGTGTGAATCTAGTAAGGAAACTCACAACACTCCCAAATCTGATCTCATCTTCCTTTATTGAATCCAGTATGACAAACAACGAGCAATAGAGTAATGAATAGGGCATTCTGTCATGTCAGATCTTTTTGCGTCATCTGATCTAGTAGTAACAAATGTAGCCTTATTTACTTTTTTATTTCTCTTTTTCCCTTCATCGTCTTCTTCCTTATTTTTTTTCCTCATCTTATTTGCTTCTTGTTTTCTTCAGATCTCATCTTTTTTCTTCTAATTGTATATTCTCATTCTTTTCCTTTCTTTTCGTCCCAATGTTTTCCTTTCTTGCTTCATATCCTTCCTTTTACTTGCATGCCTCATCCTCCCAGCATGCCCGAATTTTAATACAACAAGCTTTAAGAATGATGCAAAGAGAATGAATGTGAAATTTAGATGATTAAATAGTTTAGTATAGTGAAGTAAGAACTGCCAGATTTGGATGGTTAGAATAGTTTAATATGACATGTTTAGTGTCATCTTGTAGGATTTACTTCTTTTTCCTTATTTGTATGTATGCTTATTCATGAAATCCACTACTTGTCTACCTTATTTATCATCATTTATTTTTAACTAAAATTTCAGACTGTTCCACCAATCAGAGATGTAGAACATGACTTGTCCTTAAAGGAAATAGTCTTGGGGTGGCGCGGGGTACTAACTGTTGTTCCTTTTCATTCCTTCTTTTGATATAAATTTCTATCTCCTAATAGTTTGATGGTGGTGTTAGTTTTCATTAAGTGACTCTTTGGCTCTGTATTTTAGTTAATTTAGCTTCACAATTTTAACCAGTCAATTGTGCTATTCAGATCTTATGTGTTAATAATTACTGTGTATGTCCACTGTCCCCCCTCCCCCCACCACACACACACACACACACACACACACACACACACACCTGAGGTGTATGTGCCATGCACGTGTTATATTGCATTAATTATGACAGCTACAAGCATCCTAAAGCTTCTTTTGTTTTATTTGAATCTAATTATAAATTATTGTTCAAATGTTTTTATTCTTTAATAAGATCAATTTCTAATTTAAGATGAAGACTATTTTATATTTTTTTATCTAAAATATTTATTTTGAACAACTTGATTTCTATTTCTTCAATGTAATTTTCATAATTCTAGATGTGTTTTATATAGTTATAATAGTAGGGATATATTTATTCTCTATAAAAATAGGTTGGAGATAATTAAATATGGAGAACCTGATGATAGATCTACTTTTAAACCATCATAATACAACCATTTGAATCTTTGAAAGCCTTCTATATGGAGGAAGATTATTTTCCCCTAAAAGTGGGGAGATATTCAACATTACATTATGTTAGAGCTATGAGAAGTTTGTTTTATTTAAAAAATAGAAGTCTGATACATGTGTTGATTTGTTTTAAAAAAGCAGAGTTTGATTCTATTTTAAGAAAGGAAAGTTTAGATTTTTATATTAGTTTTTTCATAATTCAATTATATTAGATTTAGATTATCTTCTTAAATCTTAATAGAATTAGGCTTTACATGCTTATAATTATATTTTATTGTGACTTTCAAATAAATTTATTAGTTATAGAAAAATTTCCTTGCCTGATATATCAGTATAGGAAGAATAAGAGAGGGGACATGTCTTAAAATTATTTGCTGATATATTTTAAGATTGAAAAAAAAATTAATATCCAAAATGCCCTGGTAGGATAAGGAAGGGGGCAAAGCTCCTTTATATTTGTTTATAAGAGTGTTAATAATAGATTATACGCATACCAATTTAGGCAAATATTTTCATTTTAAGCATTAACAAATTATAGTTCTATCTACTCGATTGCTTTAATTTATACCGAATCTTTACTTAGAAATTAGAATATCGATTTAATTAAAATTTTCATAACAATAATGGATTTGAAATATCATTGGATTTTAGTTTAATTAAATACTCATGAATTAAAATATCAATTTAATTAAGATTCTAATAAAAGAGTTTCAATTTATTAAGAATTTTAAAAATTATTATAGTACCAAAGTGGACATTGTAATTATT
Organism: Agave tequilana; assembly: GCA_038442645.1. Taxonomy (NCBI): domain Eukaryota; kingdom Viridiplantae; phylum Streptophyta; class Magnoliopsida; order Asparagales; family Asparagaceae; genus Agave; species Agave tequilana. Next base: position 35,113 of record JAVJIF010034686.1, read on the forward strand.
TTGAAGAGGCAAACTGGACATCTGAATTTGTTTATTTTTAAATAATTTATAATTCGTATTATGGTTTGTTTGTTCTAAGTGTATATCAAAATTTAACTTAAAGTTTAAGAAATATAGATAGCATGTTTCTATAAATTATTAACAAGTCATAATTCTATTTATTCTCTTGCTCAAGAAATAGTCAAATCTACAACAACATCAACGATCTTTTGGATTTGTCATATAATCCAATTATGTTTTATACTGGTTGCCAGTGCCTAACGCAACCCTCCTTGATCTTGGCTTGGAATAGACACTGAAGAGTATTCTTAGCAAAAACAACTGTACACCTACTTACAAGTTACAATATACATTTACTTAGGATTTTATATCTAAGTGTTCACTTAGAATTTAGAGTCTCAATGTCATTAGTATTCTTATAAGAAACTAGATCTATTTCAAATTATAGTTTAAATTTAAATTAAAAATGAAACTAACTAAATTTGAATATCAACTTAACTAGGGTTCGAGTGAAGGAAGCCTATAAAATTACAAATATCAATTAAATAAGGATTTGGAAATTATTTAGATGTCTGGAGCAAACTTTCTAATTGATTATAATTAGACAGTTGGACATCAAATTTTCTTAACATTCAAATAATTTATAATTAATATTAAAATATTTTTGCTATAACTTCTGAGAATATATTGAGATTAATCTAAATCTTATTTAATGTTAAGAAATATGTCAAATTTAATTCATATTTAATATTTAATAAACAATAAATTATTTACTGTTTTTCTCTAGAAATACCGAATGTCCAGATAACAATTAGAGTTTCAATTTATAATAATAATAATAACAATAATAGTAGTATTAGCAGCAGCAACATCAACATCAGCACTACTACCGCTAATAACAGTGACATCAACAATAACAGTTGACTCCTAATTAGATTACTTTTTTTAATTAGGAATCTAATTTCCAATTGACTCCTAATTACAACAAAAATTGTATTAATCCTAATACACAAAAGAATTTAGGAGTTCTACTTACATTAAGAAAATAAAAGTCAAATAGTTAATTAGCAAAATACTGACTATATATTGGATTTGAAACTTTCTGAGACTCGTAATTATATTAGGAATTTCTAAGTTAGGAGTCTAATTTCTATTTAAGTCTTAATTAGATTGGAAGTTATATTAATCGTACTACAAAAAAATATTTAGGAGTTCCAATTGTATTAGGGAAATAAAAGTTGAATCATAAAAGCCAGGTAATTGCTAAAATAGAAAATGATAGATTCAGAATAGGGGGACAAGGATGTGCCTCACATGTTTCAGACTATTTGCTTTTGAGAATGTGTGTGTAGATTTGGCTCATTTGGGAAGGATTTGAAAAGCAAATCCTTCCCATTCAAATTTAATATTGGAAAAGTCGTATAAATGATCCACTCCATTCAAAAGTTGATCTACACTAGTTGAAGTATGTTTTTAAAAAAGATCAAGTGATTTTAAAATTTTGCCTTTGCATCCAAGTATGTTTTAAAATGAACGGCCTATATACTGAGTTTGTTAGTTTAACAATTTGAATTGTTTGAAACCTAACAAAGATTGATATGTAAGGGTTTAAAGTGCTTAGATCATGACCAAAAAATGGGATCAACAACGCTCCAAACCCTTGATCTAAACAACATGCTATTTCCGGCCATTCATTTTGTGCTACTTGATGTATGAACTAAAGAACTCGATGGCACTTGATTTTTGGTTTTTATGCACATCAAATTTTATAGATCAACTTTAACGGAGTGGCTTGACATTTGAGTGTCTAACATTGAATTTGAGTGGGAAGGATTCAACACCAAATCTTGCTGCAAATAGCCATCACACACGCACACACACGAGCTTATTCTTGGCTGATAAGTGGGATTTATTTATCATCTTGGTCAAGGTTTTCCTGCCAATCAAGGTGATTTTTAATAACCTTCTCATGTGGTAACTTGTGTATGATTTAAATCACATTCAACACTCCTTTTATTACATTAGGGGCACATGCAATTTTGGGTTTATAAATAATTTTTCATTTAAACTAACTATTATGTTTTCTGCAGCCAGAAGAATCATTGTTATTCACGAGCCTATATTGATTTCCAGAGCCCTGAAGACATCGCAGATTTTGCTGAGTTTTTTAATGGACACATATTTGTCAATGAAAAAGGTAAACTTTGAGAAATATATTAGTCTTTCAAAGGAAAATTTTCTTAGACAGCTAATGGCTTTATACTATATTACTATTTGCTTATTCCACATGATTTGTGTAGTTATAACACATTATTGGCACGTTCCTTACAGTATCCCATACTTCTCTAATGATTTTTCCATTTCATTACACATATGGTGTTGGCTTATTGACAGCTTCATAAGAAATATAATGTTTGCTAGGATAGTTCTATACAGTGTTTTTTCTTATTCCAAGTCGGATGGATTATTATCTCGAGACCCACATGGCTATGATCTTTATGCTAGTACAGTTCCATTCCAAAGTCCGTCTGCTTGCTTGATGGTTCTCTATTTTTTTCTCTTTCTACTATTAGTAGCACTATTAAATAGAGGAGGGTTTTTCCGTGTTTATATATATATTTTTTTCCACTTTTCTATTTTCTAGGTGCTCAATTTAAGGCTGTTGTAGAATATGCACCATCACAACGTGTCCCCAAGGTGTCATCAAAAAAGGATGGTCGTGAAGGGACTATATTTAAAGGTATTTGTTTCTATCCTTTTATTTCAAATAAATCCAGTCTCTGCTGTATTGATACTACAAGTAATGAACCCAACATATAATGTTCTAATCATGTAGATTCTTTTGATGAATAATCAGATCCTGATTATGTGGAATTCCTGGAGTTCATTGCAAAGCCTGTGGGGAATCTTCCGAGTGCTGAGATTCAGCTTGAAAGGAGAGAAGCAGAAAGAACTGGTTAGTAGTAAGACAGTCTTAGGAAGAAGGACCTAAATTATATTCAAATATTATAAAAATTGATTGTATTAGAATGAAGATAGTGTCATAACCTTCCATGAGTTGTGGCTTCTCTTCAGGTGGACCAAAGGAGGCAGTCATAGTAACACCTCTGATGGATTTTATTCGCCAGAGACGAGCAGCTAAGAATGGTTCTCAGGTATGATGATGATGTTAACTTGATGTACTTTTATTATGGTTTCGTGGTACCTCTTTTAGAAAGTAGAACTTGGTGGTTGTAGTTTATGTATGCTGGTTATGGTTTCCATATTCTTCTCATACTAATCTTATGTTTTAAGCTACCCAAGAAAATTTTCCTAATCTCTACCTTGATGTTCCGATCTTTTGGTGACATGATAAAAGCAGCTTTGTTTCTCTTTAATAGATTCCATATGTTCTCATTTTTAGGACTTGCAGATGAGTAAGTGGCATTGGCAACCCTTCTCTGTATTAGCTGGTCTCAAATATTCTTCTATAAATGCTGTTGTTTTCAGTAGATTTATTTGATTCTCTCTTTATGCCCACTGCCTTATACTCTGCATGGCCAACTTCCCAATATGTTCAAGCCTCACAGAGACTTAGATACTTTGGGCTTAGGAATGAAGACTGCAGAAATGTCTAGATTAAGGCATCATAATGATTTCTACCACCATGTTTATCTATGCCAATAGTTTTATCCACTCAACTGAATATATCCATTGTATTTGTTATGTGACTGCTTGTACCTTAATATTTTGCAACCTTGTGGATTGTAGCCTGATTTGTGAGCTTTCCATTGTGCTCAATACATAAGCATGCTTGTAGATGAAACCATTCATGTCCTAGTCCTTTATAATGTCTTTTAGGATGAGTCAGCTTTTTGCTGTGGTTCCGCAATGTGTCACTTCTGGCGCATTCTTTGGCATGATAGAAAGGTCATTGAATATGTTGAGGATTGCAGGGGTCTGTACATATTAGGTACCATGTAGTGGATTTGACATGGTTAGGTTGCTCATCTAATTTATAGTTTATTGTACCCAAATTTTTGTTAATGAAATGGGATTAAAAACATCCTTTTCTAGCTTGAAGCGCGTGAGTAAAACTATCACTTTGATTATTCAGGCAGATGATATATATTACATTTTTCATCAACTAATCCTGTTCCTTTGCATTTTAAGTTGTTCATTGGCCTTTTCTGTTAGGTTTTTTGTTTGGTCATTCATCACATGCTGTCTTTAAGAATATATTATGATAGTTATATTAGTAAAATTTTGCTTTAGTTGGAAAATGTTCCAATTTATTTTGCTCTATGGCCAAAGTTTGTTCTGTTTCAGTTGATATATCCTCCCCACTCTCCTTTTTTAATTTCAAGTTATACTTACTTCTGGTGGTTAACATTGTGATTTATTTTCAACAATTTGCCATAGAGATCATCTGCCAATGGGAAACTTAGCAGAAGAGCTGGGGAAGCAGCTACTAGCAGCTCCAGTTCTACCAAGCGAGGTTCTGAGAAGCGAAGGGGCACTACTTCAGTGGTATTCCTTGTTCTCGAGTCACTTGGTATTTTAAAAGTGATCTCGATATTATTGATGTTGATACCAACTTGTTTTATCTTTTTCTTCCAACCTGCAGTATGTTTTAAGGGATAGTACAAAGACTAGTAGCAGTGGGAAGGACAAGTCAACATATATGCTGGTGTCAAGGAAAGAAGAGCAGAGTAGCAGGACAGAAGTGTCAGAAGACGGACCGGTATGTAAATGCAACCTGGCTCTTAATTTTCCTTTTGATTTATTTTTGGAGTATGTCCTGCTAATCACGTTAATGCTTGGTAGTTCAAATTCTATGGTGGTGTGACTTTGGGCTGTTGCAACAACCCACTCGTTCTGGAATTTTCCACTGTATTCGATTCATGTGGCATGGTTGTGCAATACGTATTTACTGCGTCCATAAGATTTGGTGTATTTGGGGGCTGGAAGTCAAAGAGCTATAAAATTAAGTGAGTAGCTTCTCCCTCCCACCCTCCTGTACCGTCAAAAAAAAAAGGAAGACAGAAAACGGGAAAACTCATGAGCATAAAGATGTTAAAAGCATCTGCGTTTTGAGAGGATACACCAAAGTAAAGGGAGAAGGATAGCTGTCTGGCATGAAGGCTGCGGGGTTGGCAGTACTAATTGTCCTCCTTGGACTTCTAGGCTATTTTTCCTTTTGGGTTACTGTGTATTGTTTTATACTGCAGCACTGTTTGAAAAAGAGAGTGCGAGGCAAAGCGTTGGACCCCTTTATAAGGCGAGACGTAAGCCTCAAGGCGTGAGGCGTACCTCATGATTTTTTATATTTTATTTTCTAAAATTTATAAATATTATGAAATTATATGGAAGGTATAATATTCTACAAATTGATAAAATTAGGTATAGACATTAATTAACAATGAATTAGGCTTAGTACAAAAACAGAAACAATTATGAAATAAGTTGGTTGGAGAGAGCCAATCATAATATAGTGACATGATTACTCAAGATCACATGGCTACATATAAACACTTATAGAAAAATACAAATTATGGACGAGATGAAACAAAGTGATTTTTAAAAACAAATGTAATACTTTTTTCTCAAAATGAGAATTCAACTACAAATTAAAGCAACAGAAAAAACCAGAAGTCAATTGCAAATTTAAAATCACTGCACTATTAGTTAAATACAGCAAAAAAATGAGGTTGAAATATTTCTCTAAAAACACAAGATGATCACTTGCATAGTTGCTTGCGACACCAAATATTGAAGATGTGAAAGTGGTGAATGATGGTAGTGTCTCTAATAGATAGACAAACTGAGAAGATTAGACATGGGATCTATTCTTTTTCATTTTGTGTTTTCCCCTTTCTGTACCCTTTTTTCTTTTATGGCGCGTGCTTTACAAGCGCTTCATGGGGCGCGAAGCACGCCCTTTAGATATGCTTCAAGTAATGAGGCACATGCCTCTTGGGACAAATGCCTTGAAAATGCCCTGAGGCGAGCCTCAAAAAAACTTTTTCAAACACTCCCACCAGATGTGGACTTAAAGTTTACTGTCATGTAATGTTTTTACTGTTGTGTTACTGTTGCAGCTACACCACCAACAGAATGAAGTAGTTGTAAAGAAATAAAAGATAAAGCGTGATCTTGTACTATTGGGTCATTTCATGATGTTGGATTCATGTCACCGCATTGCTGCAAGTGTTGTTGCAAGCTCGCACGAGTGTCTACTCTGGTTTTAGTCTTACCAAACTAATCATGGCTCATAGGCATGGTTCAAAGTCCCGGTCTTGGCCGCCGACTCGGTGGGCACCGTTACACATCGGTCGCGGTGTTTCAGAACGGACTCTAAAGATATGCGCAAAATGCTACAAATAAAACTAAAAAAATTCTGAAAAATCACGACAAATCTTAAAAAAAATATAGACATCAATTTCATGTATCACATGTCCATAACAAATTATAATTGGGGAGATATGATGATTTGAGGGGGCAAATATAAGAAATGTAGATTTGAGGGGTAAATTTTGAAATATGAAAGATTTGAGGGGTAAATCTGAAAAAACCATAAAAATAGAAACAAAAGTTATAAAAGAGAGAACGAGAGTGAGAGAGACAGAGGGAGTGTAAGAGACGGCGAGATCGGTGAGAGAAGGGGGAGAGAGAGATTAGAGGGAGGGAGGTTTCTCTTTGTCTCTCCCCCTCTTCCCCTTCCCTCCCTTTTTCCGCTCTCTCAGATCCAGGGATGGGTGGAAGTCGACGACGACGGCGAGATCGGAGGCGAGCGACGACGACAAGCAGAGCATGTGGCTAGCAGGCGCAACAATTTGGTGAGTTTGATTTTTTTATTTTTTTTGCTTTTTAAGGTCTTCATCGGAACAATGAAGATTCAAGGTTCGAATTGGTTCTGATTCGGCCCAACTCGGTCGAATCAGCCGAGTCAAACCGATTTCCATAAGAAATCGGCCTAGTCGATCGATACGGACCGGAGTTGAGTCTGAGTCGGCCTCTCCCGCATCAAAACCAGTTACTCGTGTCACGGTTTCAGCCCGGCCAGCTCCGTTCCGGTTCCGACTCGGCCGAATCGGAACCGGAATGACTGATTCTTTGAACCTGCTCATAGGTAGGGGTGCAATCGGATGCGGATATCCGTCGGATATCTATCCGCATTCGAATCCGCTAGCTATGCGAATTCGGTTGCCTTTTTTTGCATCCGACGGATTCGAATGCGGATTCACATAATCCGTTATCAGATGCGGATAAGGTTTTTCAAGTGAGATTCAAATATCCGCAAGTATATTATGTCCGTCAAATTGAGCGTGACGCACTACGAATTTCTTTTCCCCCCGAACATTCAATCGATCGCCTTCTCTCTCTCTCTCCCCCCCTCGAGAACCTGCTTGATAATCACAGATCACAATCAGGAAGGAGAAGGAGATCATGTGGGTCTTCTATATGATCTCGCTTCCGCTGACCCGCGACATGGTTCTTGTGACCCTGTGGTACTTCACCGGTCCCGACGTGCCCGATACGTGCCCTTCATCGACGTATACGCCTGATTTGCTCGATCTCCATCATCATTCTAGTCCCCGTCCTATATCTGGAGTGTTAAGTCAAGAGATCTAGGATCTAACTGCTTGCCTTTTCTTCTTTTGGGTGGATCTGGTTGTTTTTGTTATCGAATTGGATTGGATCTTGATGGAAGTTCTTATTAGGTTTTTTTTTTTTTGGGGGATTTTGCTAATTTTGGGGGTGATTTAGGGTCTTGAGATGTTTTGCGTTCTGCATGGGATCACATTATAGCTTCTGTTAGATGAATCATAAAGTTCGAGATGTCTCTGACCGGATTTTATTAGTTGCTGGGGTTTTTGGTTGTTTTGACTGAATTTTTATCATGATAAAAAAAGAATTTTTGGATAGATTTAGGAGTTCTTTTGGCGAGTTCATTTCGTTTTAAGGTTATCTGCTTGGATTTGATGTTTTGGGGAAGTTGGAAGGGGTGCTTTATCTTCTCTGAAGCTTGAATAATGAATATTGGTGCAAATGAACGGAGAGATATCTTGCCATTTTGATGAATAAGTTAAATATGCAAACCTGTATTGCGCAAGAAAAAGGACACTTTGAATGTCGCTGCTGTGATTTTGCATTTTATATTATTTTAGATGAGATAAAAAGTAATATAAGTGTATTCGTTTAGTTTATCTGTAACTGTATCTGTTTTTGCATATCCAATTAGTATCCGCATCTGATCTGCTAATATCCGATATGTATCCGATATCCGATTTTGGCGGATACAGATATCATTTTTTCACATCCGCTAATATCTGTATTCATATCCGTATTCGAAGGTTGGGTGCAGGTACAAATATGGTGAAGGCAATATCTGATCCGTATTCGATCCGATTGCACCCCTAGGACTCATAGGTCCAGACCAACAGTTCCTTAAGATTTTGATTCTTGCTTATGGTTTTGTGATATATTTTACTGTGTCTTGGCATGTTCTATTAATTTCTTCACTTCATTCTGTAGTGCATGTGGTCAACTTTAGTAGCCCCAATTCCTATCTTGTGTGGTCAGCTTTTGTGCTTTATCTTTCGATTTCGTCTTGGTCTTTGATCCTTTGTAGAGTGAAAAATTCATGATTTTAAAACTTCTTGTTATACATAAGTAGCATAAAAGAAGTGAATGAACACGTTACCCTCTTGAAAAAATGCAATATATCTTGTTTAAAGTTTCTTGTACCTCATGCTATGTGGGGTAGTATTATAGGCGTAACGTTTATTGTAGTCCTTGGTGTTGTTGCTGTTATTGTTAAATGTTTTTGACTGTTCATTTTATGGAATTGTAATTAGGAGATTTTATGTGATTGATATTATAGGTTATTCTAGGCAAATATTAAAAAGGGACGTGTGTATGGTAACTGTTATTGTGTGATGTAGACCCCTATGATGTTTCTGTATATTGCACTTCACTTTATAAATTGTTGTCTTATCAGTTGTTGGCTCGAATGGAACCATACCAGTTGTATCTGGAAGTGTCGAAATTGGAAAAAGGAGAGTTGTTTTGTTCAAAGGGAGAGAAAGAGAAGCTTCTCAGGTAGGATTACAATCACAACACTGCTCTTGTAATTACTGTGATGTTATTTATTTTCCCAATTCTAATTATCAGGTTGCCTTATTCTTACTACAGGTGTCAGGTGGTTTGTCTAAGCAGCAGCATGCAACAGTTTCTGTAAAAAACTTAAGTGGGTCATCTTCTAAACAGTGCCAACAACAGGAGGCTAGTGGAAGAATTATTAGAAGCATACTCCCAAACAAGGATATGTGTCAGAGTCAATCATATTTGGCTGGAATGCAGCCTGAACAGCAAAGACAGGCAGTGAACTCTCAAAGAGACAAGAGACCGCCCCGTCCTCCTAACCCTCGTCTTCTGAAGGGTCATATTACAAGTATTGCTACACATTCATCCATCTCTGATAGTGATGGGAAAAGATATCTAGATGACAAGGCTGCTGTGAATAATCTGCATGGTTCTGTATCAACAGGCGATAAGAATGAGAAGCGTATGAGAAACAGAGACAGGCTTGATCGTGGTGTTTGGGCCCCATGTCGTTCTGATGGATTCCATGTTGATGATGACATTTCTCATTCTGCACAGCAGTTATCACATTCCTTGGAAGGTATCTCTGCGTCTCAACGAACAGTTGGGCATGCCGATGGGGATGATGACATGGCTTTTCAAAGTTCTCATGAAGGACGTGGTAGTAATCCGATGCCTGCATGTGATGCTCCATTAAGTCAAGGAGAAATGAAACATGATGTGCCTAGTTCAAATAGAAATGGAGAAAGTCGAAGTGGACGTGCTAATATTTCTCCAGCAGAGAATGGTGGGACTTTCCACTCATCAGATAATATTCCCCGTTAAAAATGTTTATGCTACTTCTGCTGCTGCTGATCTGTATTTTTTGCTAATCTGGTTGGTAATTTTAGTGGATTTCATAATTTGATTTAGGTGCTCATAGACATAGCGGGCGTCGTGGATCAGCCTATGGTATGAAGGAGGTGGATGGCTCTCTTAATTTTTCTGAGGGAAAGCCCTCCAAAAGAGGGGGTTCTGCGGGCTATGGTTCCCATGAAGTGAGTGTTCATCAGAATACTGAGTCATCCTTTTGGATTCCTTTTAATTTGATTTAAAAAGCTTTTCCAACTGGTCTATTAATTTGTCTAAAGAAAGGTATTAATTTTGTACCTATTTCTGCAGAGACAAGTATGGGTTCAGAAGTCGGGTTCGTAGTTCGTTGGTTGTCGATGGTAAGCTATATATAATCTGAGTTGCACCATTACTATATAAATTAGAATAGCATTTTATTCTGGACTACTATATTCATCAAGGAATAACACACAGACTAAGTTTTTTGCCTGTCATTTTTTGTGGGTTGGGCAGGAAACGATATAACCTTCAGGACATTAAAACATCAACCTTCCAGCCTATGATGTTGGTTTTTGCTATTATCACCATGCACAACTTAATTTTCAAACCTTGTGTTTTCTTCATGGAATTCTCATTTATATTGCTTAATCTTGATTTCTTCTCTACCCCCTCTAACTCTTTTCAAACATATCGCTGCTAATTCTACAATTTCACCATTATCCCCCTTAGTTTCCTCTTTATTTTCTAGCCCCGTAACCATTTAAAAAGTTGGGCTTCTTGTTCTTTCCATCTGCTGACAAGAAGCTAAAATTACCTCAACCTCCAAATTTGTTAAAAATTAAACAGGAACATCTAGTTTTTGCTTTAATTTTATGGTTCTATCTTTCTTTTTTTTCCCCTTTCTTTGGCTAACCATCAATATTATGGATCACTGGATATAGAAGATTCTCTATTATAGTTTCTTTATGTTTCTTCTGTGGTGTCATATTCCTTGTATCTGTTCATTTCTTATTGGTTCTATTAAATCATCGTGTGTCTTCTTGTTATATTAAGTTTAGATGCAAATTTCTTCCATTAATTGTGGCTTTATAACATTTTACTGGACTGTGTCAGTAAGCCCTGAACCGCTTTATCCTGGATCAATGACATACACTAAGCCTTTTGTTCCAAACCAGCAAGCTGTTCAAGCTCTTTTGGAACAATTTTAATTTGGCTTATTTTATAAATATTACCTCAAAGTTTCCTTGATATTTTTATTTAATACCTCATACTATTTTCTCCTCATGTTTAATACCCTATTTATTTTTTAATTTTACAGGTTAATACCTTGTAAAATAATGGATTTTTTGCCCTCAAATTGAAATTTAATGATCCTCTTCTTCTTCTTTCAATTTCATTTTCTTCTCACCAACCCTAACCCAAATCATATATATTTT